>MU711968.1:77434-128448 GCA_026770625.1 Nicotiana glauca | reverse complement strand
AGTAGTTAAGACCTCTTAGATAACAAATGTAGTGGGAGTAATACCTTTAGAAGATATAACTTAGGTTCGTAATTGATAGGAGTTATCAGGACCCTCCTGGATAATGGGATTTAGCTTTCAAATTCTTCGTGATATCTGGTAACACGATTCAATTAACACTAACAGATGCGCCCAGCACCAAACTGGGGCAGGAAAATTTATGTTGTTTTGTTTGTTTTTGGTGTAATCAGGTTCAAAGGCAGCAGTTTCAGAGGCATACATTTCAAGCTTTAGCAATCAGGCGCCCACCTGGAGAATAAGGGAAGTACAATTTAAATTTTAGCTTTTAATTTTTTATATTTGATAACATGTTGTACCCAGCCACCAAACTGGGGTAGAAAATTTTCTTTGTTTGTTTATTTTGTTGCGGTCAGGAGCCCACCTGGAGGACAAGGGAATACTTTTCAAGCATTGCAAGCAGGAGCCCACCTGGAGAATAAGGGAATACATTTCAAGTTTCAGCAGTCAGGCACCCACCTGGAGAACAAGGGAAGTACAACTCACATTTTAGCTTTTAATTTTTAATATTTGATAACATGCTGTACCCAGTTACCAAACTGGGGCAGAAAATTTTCTTTGTTTGTCTATTTTGTTGCAGTCAGGAGCCCACCTGGAGAATAAGGGAATACTTTTCAAGCATTGCAGTCAGGAGCCCACCTAGAGAATAGAGGCACGTATTTCAAATTGCAGAAATCAAGCATCATCAAGAGGAATGGCAAAACATCGCCAAGGCAACAACACGAATCCCATCGGAAGAATACAAGATACAAGTTCATGGCAACACAAGAGCAAGTTTGAAGACATAGATAGGATCTTTTTGTAACTCATAGATCATAGCTTAGGCTAGATTCTTTTGTTTTACCACGGTGTAATAAGGAGGTCAGCGAGCAGTAACAGCAGCAACAGCAGTGAAATCACAGCTCCTGGTAGTCCCAGCTACCAAACCTCCCCGAACTACACTGACCTGATTCCTGTTTAGCCCAGGATATGTAGGCAACCTCCGAAGCAGGGTGCGGTCAACTCTTTCAAAAAATGCTTCACACAGAGTATTCGAACGGGCAAAAATCGCTCGTATCCGCTCACTTATCTTTGTCCGAGAACTCTGCGTTTTTCCGAGCAAAGAGGGGCAGCTGTGAGCACGTGATTTTTGCCCTAAGTGAATTACTCCCAAAAATTCAAACAAAACAATTTCTTTAGTATTTTACAATTTTTGCGATTTTTGTAGCATTTTCTGGTAATTGTTGCATCTGAAAATACAAAAATACCTGTGGCATTTATTTAGGATTTAATTTCGTATTTAGAGTTAATTTGATTTAGAACAAAATATGAGGAAAATAAAAAATGATACTATTTGCATTTTAGTTTAAATTTGTATTAGTGTGCATTTTTAATCAGAAATTAATTAGAAAATCTAATTTTAGTACAATTTGATTGTGAGTTTTATTTTTAACATGTCATAAAAATCAGGAAAAATATAAATAATACCTAAAATAAATACAAAAAAAATAAAAAAAAAAAGGAATAATAAAGAAAAGAGAACAAAGAAAATACTTAAGGAAATTAAAATATTTGGTCTAAGGATGTTTCAGCCCAAACAGACCCCAAAACAAAACCCACCAGGCCAGCCCAAATGGTTACCACCCGACCCAATCCCTGTCTTCCCAAAACAACATCGTTTCATCATTATTCAATCCTGGCCGTCTAGGTTAGTTCATCTAACGGTCAGGAGTTGATCAGGTGTGATATAATATTGTCGAAACACCTACCCCCCTCTCCCCTATCCGCCTCTCATTTTCATAATACAAAACCCTAATCTCCTCCGCCGGCTCCACGCTAACGCCGCCGCCGGAAATCGCCTCACGGCGGCGGCCGGCATCCAATATCCTTCAAATTTACACCAAATATTCCGCATAACATCCTCTTTCCTATGCCCTACATATTATTCCTCATATGTTGACACAACCCCTTAAATATTCAAAACAGTGGCGCCAACTCTGCCACTCACGGCGGCGCCGCCACCAGAATAACCCCAATTTTTACACTCCATATTCTTTTGGCCTCCCTATTTCCAAATCCCAAGTTAAAAGCCTTCAAATCCAAGTGGAACTCCACCAATTTTGGATCTAAGGTTCAAAGAGTCTGGATCTTTTTCGGGATTTTTCAAAGCTCAGGTCGATTTCAATTAATGTCCAATTAGACGCGTAGCAGTAACAAGGTTGAAGGCAGTTGGGTTAAAGTAGATAATCAGTAAGTGTTCTTTCATTTTTTGGCTATGTTTTCTTTCTTTCTATTGTTTGCTAGTTCTGTGATTTTAGTTAGCTTTGTGTCATTTTTTCTTTTAGTTAATCTAGGGTTTGTTTGTTTTTTTTTCCTGAAATTTCATTTGTTAACTGATAGTGTTTAATTAAATTCGAGCTGTCAATTTTAGTTTGATTCATATTTTGTGTGTTTAATTCTTTCAATCTGGTTTCATACTAGTTTTGGTTATTGTTAATTGATCAGTTTATTCGTTGTTGGCTAATAGATGTAAATCTGAAAATCAGTAGGTAATTGAATTTAGAATGTGTGCTGGATTTGTTTAGCTGGTTAGTCGACCCTAATTGCTTGTTAATTAACAAGGCTGGGGAGGGTAAGATAGTAATTCTGGAAGTATTCAAGGGTATTTTGGGCATTAGAAATGGCCCAATCTGTTAAGGCTAGTAATTTCAGGGGGGTTTCAGGGGTAGTTTGGTCATAGGAAAGGGTAGTTTTGTTAAGATTGGTAAATTCAAAACTAAGGCAAGGGTAATACAGGCATTTTAAGGGTAGGAAAATCAGGATAGAACTCTCTAGGACTTTCTAGAAGGGGTTTTAAGTTGAAATTCACAAAAAATAGGTGTACTAACTTGAGAAACAAGTCAGTAAGTGAGGGACTAGTTAGTTAAAACCTAAAATAAAAGAGAGGAAAAAAGTGTGAAAGGGTCTCGAAGCTCCCCCCCCCCTCCCCCCAGTTTTGCTTATAAAAGGGCATGAGTAATGCCTTGTTTAACAAGTTTTCAGCCTCCAAAATCCCCCCCAAAAAGATCTCTCTAGTTTTCAGATCTAAATTTGAAATTTAAACATTCAAAAATCCAAAAACAACAGAAAATCAGGAGAAAAACCAAAAATAGTCATTGTTTCATTGAAAATTTCAGTTTAATTTCAGCTTTCATAGTTCTAATTTTGGTTATTGAGGATCAGAAGTCATGTGGAATAGGTTCGAGTAGATTCAGGGTGTTATTTAGTTGAATTTTGGTCACTGCATATTGTTGATGTGGTATTGACTGGTTTGAAGTTTGGTTTTGGGTTGAAAACTATTCCTGCATTTGCTGTTGATTGCTGTTGTAATTGCTGTTGCTGTTTTGGAGTGTTTCTTCATTAGAAATTGCTGCTGATCCTCTCTTCTTCTTCTTACATTTCCTATATTCAGGTACACGTCTCAACATTCCTTGGTGTAGCTGTTGAAACCAGAAATGAAATAGAGCAATGTCATATTCTCTGCTTCACTAAGTGTTTTCATTTGAATGATGTGTAGATAATTAGATATATTAGCTTATCTGTGTATTGTTAAATATAGTTTAGTGTTGGTTTGTAATAATATGAATTTTGAACTATAGGACTGTTATAGTTGGACTGTATATCTATTACCTTCGGTTTTGTATTGTGAGCTAAATGTCAGATTCATTTTTAGTAGTTATAAAGTAGCTTTAAAAATGGCTTTGAGCTTCAAGTAGTTGTCTTCAGTAGTTCAGCTGGTCTGATCAAAGTAATTGGGACTGTTTGGAATTTTGGACTAATGACAGTTTATCAAACACTTTGTAGTTTAATTTTGTGATTGTATAGTGTGATTTTAAAATCAGAAGTTAGTCAAAACAACAAATGGTTTCATGATACATAGTCTTCACTCGTTTTACTAACTAGTATTTTAATCCGGAGGTCACAACACTTGTGTTTAATAATGATAATTCTGAATTAGTTTGGGAATAGACATTCATGTTGTCATATGTCAATTAAAAATCATGAATCAAAGCTCTACTGTAGTTATCTAAAAATGATCCAACTGTTTTGAAACTGATTAATTAAAATTTCGTTAGTTAGTAAATTGCTTAAGGATTTGGTTTGTGTAAAATTTCTTAATTGGTTTAAAATTGAAACATGCCCTTTTCGATATTGGCTTAGACGCCATAACGCCTGGGCCTGCCTTTTGCCTACGTTGGGCCAGTCATGAGCCCAAATCAAAATTGTCAAAGTATTATAGGAATTGGGCCAATTGTAAGCCCAAATTTGTTATAGGCCCCAACCCTTAAATTACATAGGTAAATGAGAATTAATTGACAAATATAAAATTGAGTTTCGAATTAGGTAGCGGTTTCAAGCTAAAAGGGTCTTCCCTTTTGTTTGAATTCGGACTTGAATTCGGAGTCCGAATTTATATTTGAAAATCAATTGGCCTTTTAGAGACAAATGATAAATAGAAAATTTTAGTTTGCTTTAGGTTGGTCTTTTAATAATAAAAATGAGACGAGCCTCGCCAAACCAAATTATAAATTGCGGGGCCCTCATAAATGTATATATAAAAACTACTTAGAGATTCGGGACGGGCCATTTAGCAAATTTCATGGCCTTCACAAAAGATAACAACACGTTAGTCTCTTTAGACGCGATTTTAATAAAATTACATTCCTAAACTCGGGTGTGCATTTCATGCGACCCAAATCTAAATCCGAAAATATTGAATAAGAATGTGTCGAGGATTCGGGTGCATTTCATGCGACGTGGTCCGAAAATACGTTCTTAAACGACGTTCACTTTCTTAATAATTAACAAAAGGCGGTAAATAACTTTAAAATTGCACTATAGATTAACATGTATAAAAATTAGATTTTTGCCAGATATAGCAGTTGAGCGACCGTGCTAGAACCACGGAACTCGGGAGTGCCTAACCCCTTATCCCGGGTTAACAGAATTCCTTACTCAGGTTTCTGGTTCGCGATTGTAATACAGAGTCAAACCCTTTCCTCGATTCGGGATTCAATCCGGTGACTTGGGACACCTAAATCTCCCAAGTGGCGACTCTGAATCCTTTTAATAAAATGAATCCCGTTTCGATTGTCCTTTAATTGGAAAAACTCCTTTTTATTATACCCTTCCCCGGAGTGTAGTAAGCCGGAAAAAGGAGGTGTGACAATGTCAGAAGATGATACCACATGGTCGGAATCTCTAAATTCATCAGACAATGAAACAATGAAAGATAGCTCTTAATCAAATAATGAATCAATAACAAACTCTTCTGAAGATAACAATCCCCAATATTTGTAAACCAACCAAAAGGCCTAGAAATATCTGAAGTAGATGAGGAATAAGAAGTCATGACAGATGAACCAATCCAAGAAAGAAGACATGAGCCCATAGCATCAAAACCAGTTGGAACTGGTTTCCACACTTTCAACATAGATGATTTCAAGGCTTCAAAATGGCCACAAAGGATACAAGACTTCTATACTTGGATGGTGACCAAAAATTTGGTGGAACGAGAAAAGTATATCATCCTGTCAAAACTCACCTTACGGTTCTCAGGAATCCTCAGAAATTGGTGGAACTCACTTGGGATTCAAGACAAAAATACTTTTCTTACATCCCAAGACTTTGGCTTCAACATTAGAATCCTATATGAAGTTTTATGTGGAGATACTGGCCAAAGACAAGAAAAGATGCGAAGACAACTCTTCGAGATGAAGTGTGTGTCATTTGACATAAATGATATTGACAAGCATTTTCAAAAAATGGCAAAGATATACTTTGAGATTGGTGGAGACATCAATATGAAGCATGCCTTTATTTCTTCCCTTCCAAAGTTGTTGGCAAGCCGAACTATGACCATCATTGAAGAAAAGATTCAGTCTATAACGATCCCACAAGTTGGCAACATCAGGCAAGCTATTTTCGTCGCATTGGATGACATTTGTACGAAGCGCTCTGCCCTAAAAATAATTATCCAACAAAATCCAGCGCTTGACAAAGCATGCTGCATATCTGATCCGATCACCAAGATGGGATGTTCCTGCCACATTAGGCGATGGAGAGGATTTGGGAGGTTCAGATGGACAAGAATTCCAAATGGGAAATTAAGGTCTAGGAGGCACACAAAATATTTCAGACAAAGGTGGCTAGGAAATTTTCACAAAAAGAACAGATGATTTATATGCCACAAGATTGGACATTTCGCAAGAAATTGTCCCCAATCGAGGAAATTTGTCAAACTCTTGTAGAAATTGAAGATTACACTAGATACATCTCAGAAAAGAATAAGACCTCGATTCCATATTCTCTATGGACGACGAACCCACTAAATAAACCATATTCTCTCTTGATATATAATAAGATCATGCTGATGACCACTATCAAATTTTAGAACCAGCAGCTAAAGCCGAAGAAGAGATCAACGCTCTCATAGTCATCCCTCAAGTGGAACTCAAGGTTTATTCATCCAAATGGGATAAACCAACTCAAGTCATTGCTTTTATTGACACTGGAGCTGCTTGTTCACTCATGAATCCTGTTGTTCTCCCTGAAGATCAATGGGTGCCACACTTTAAGAATTTCAACACTACATCAAATGGAATCTTGACTACCACCGTCATCACAAAACACCCGGTCACAATTGAGTTCTTTCTAGGATTGAAGTATAGAACCAAGCTGATAGGGTCCGATGTACCAGGAAAAGATCTTATTGTTGGATTCGACATTTTCAGACAACTAAAAGATCAACACCAGATCCGGGCTAATGGGATAACCTTTAAGAAGCGATTCAAACCTTATTTTGAAATTCCAATTTTATTCCAAATCACCAACGACGAACAAACCAAGGAGTTTATTCCAAATCGTGCTCGTTCGTTTGAAATAAGTTCCAAAATTGAAATAGGCTCCAAAACTGAAATCCTCGGATTAAGTGAAATAATTAAAACGTCAGTATCAAGTCATGAGTTTGTTTAAGGATTGAACAGATTTAAAATCTAAAGGAAGTTGAGTGTCCATCCGTATATTGATTGGCTTCAATTAAGCTAAACCTTTAGTTTTGAATTTGTTGAAATCAAGCTTATAATAGCGTTCCCATGTTTGTGGTAGATGTATAAAGTCAGTTGGTAATTTTATGTTCTCAAAGTCTCCTTTGGTTCAATTGGTATGAGTTTAGGCTAATGGTTGATGAATTTTGAGTTATCAGCATCTCCTCTAACCTAATGCATGGCTCTGTAGCTCTCAACTTTAACACAAGATCTTGAATATAGAAAAGTAATTGATTCTATGAACATCCGAAGATTGCTTTAATTGAGTACAAATCTTTTAAAATAATTGAGGCATGACATAACAAATAAAATTTATAATCCATGGTCCTCACATTAATACTAACTAGTGTAGAAAATATTATGAACATTCGTAGCTTTGCTTTAGGCACGATTAATAATAAACCATCATGATTATGGGTACGGTTCCCATGATGCCTAATTCCCAAATTTGGGTGTGTATTTCATGTGACCTGATCATAATAACTTTTAACAATAATAAAAATAAACATATCGCGAATCGTGGGTGCATTTCATGTAGCTTGGTTTGCGGTGTGTTCTAAAACAGCAAGTGTACGACAATCGTAACTTGTTCAAAAAATAATTTCATAAATCCTAAAAAGATATTTAAATAAATAAAAGCGGTTATAAAGTTAAAATATATAATTAGGTCTAAAATATGTAATTAATCAGATAATTAGACTAATTTTAATAGTTTACGCGACTGTGGTCGAACCACGGAATCCGGGAATGCCTAACACCTTCTCCCGGGTTAACAGAATTTCTTATCTAAAATTTCTGGTTCACAGACTTTTAAATTTCCTCGACTTGGGATTTTAAAATAAGTCGGTGAGTTGGGACACCAAATAAACTATTCCAAGTGGCGACTCTGATAAATTAAATTAAATACTCCCATTTCGATTAATGTTACTTTAATTGAAAAAATTCCCTTATACGCCCCCTCGGGTGGTAAAAAGGAGGTATGACAGCTCTGACGACTCTACTAGAGAACACAACCTAGAACTTCTGGTTCAAGGTTCAAGATTTCGAGCTTAGAATAACTGTTACAATTGGCTTTTATTTATTATCTGATTTTTATTGCATGTTTGGGCCTAATGTGCTAAATGTCATTTTTTACCTCTTTGATATTATTTGAACTGTATATAAACTGCTGTGAAACCCCTCTTATAATGTTCTGGGAAGTGTACAATGGCGTGACTTCTTTTCTGTTAGTGTCATGTCCCAATTTAAGAACAAGGTTCGGATCAGTTACAAAGTCGGATGTCCTTTTGGTTACCAGTATGTTGTCTCCCCTCGGCTCGAGTTTTTTGCTCGGGTAAGCCAGGTTTAGAACAATACACCCAGGTTTTAAACCTAGAATAACTCAGCCTCATGTCGGACCCCTAGTAGGAACGCTTGTTTGCATCTTGTGCATTTGACTTTGGGGATTCAACACAGGGGTTGGGTCCGTCTAGGACAGGTGTACCCAATTAAAAAAGACTATCCTAATGCATCTTACATTCTACTTGCACATTTATTTACTTCGGTTTGCATGTTGACCGGCTTATAGAATAGGGAAAGAAAATCAAAAAAAAAAGAAAAAAAGAAGGGAAAAAACCAGAGTGAACTAGGAAAGAGAAAATTCACCAGGTTTTGAAAAACCCAAGTATTTGAAAATCCTAAAACTCTACCGAAATTCTATAAAAAAGAGAAAGAAAATAAGCCAAAATTTTCCAGTGCCATGTTTTCCTTGTTCCGTCAAAAACTGACCAAACTACGCAGGTTTGATTCTCATCAAATGTGATATACGTAGGCGAACCTCATCGGTTCCGGCCCTACTTTTAAAAAAATTCAAAATATTTTCCTTGTATTCCTTCTTTAGAAGCATTTTCTTAGCAAATTCAAAAAAAGAAAAAAAAAAGATTTTTAAACTCAAAAAAATAGTTCCTTTTCATACGAGAAAAAGAAATAAAAATAAAAAATCAATCAAAAATTAAAATCTATAATGCGGGTTTCCTTCATGTTGAAGTATTTTTTCGAAAAAAAATCATAAAAAAAATTCAAAAATATATTTTTCTTCTTTAGATGTGTTTCTTTTGTAATTGTCCATAAAAATTGAGAAAATAAAAGTCCAAACATATTTTTGCTTTCCTTTAAAAGTACTTTCGTAAATACAAACAAAAAAAAAAAACTCAAAAATCCAAAGTATTTTCTTAAAAGTCTCTCTTTCAAAAATTAAGAGGCAACTTCGAAAATTTAAAAATATTTTCTTTCTTATTTAGAAAAAGATAAAATAAATAAAAACTCAAAAAAAAATCTTTTTAAATTCCCAAAGCTGAAATCAAAAGAAAAGATAATTTTTAGAAGCCTTTCTTTCAAAAAAATAAAAGAAAAGTCAAAATCAAAATTCCAAAAACAAAAAAAGACATATTTCCTTTCGTCTTTTTAAGCATTTCTTTCAAAAATTCCAAAAAGAAAAAAAAGGCAATGAAAAAAAAAATTCAAAAAAAATATGTTTTTTTTTCTTAAAGCTTTCATGGTCTGAGTTTTATAAAAGCAAAAAAATAGAGTTAGCTTATTTAATCCATTCTCGATCTTCCCGAACTACGCTAGATCTGATTCATGCGGCATCATGATACGTACGCAATCCCCATCGGATTCGATGATAGCCATAAATAAATTTAGAGAAAAATAATCCGAAAAAAAAGACAAGAAAGAAAAAATTAAAAAAAATAGTTGAGTGGAAAAGAAAGAAAAGAGCAAAAAAATAAAGAGAAAAAGAGAGTGCCAAAATAAAAGAGCGGCAAAAACGAAATAAAAAAATCAAAAGCGATTAAAAAGAAGCAGAAATAAAAGAAAAGAGATATTGAGTGAAAAAGGATTACTTTAAGGCCGGGATGAAATATTCAACCGTTCAAACACATGGTAGAAACGTTTAATTGTTTAGGTGCATTGCATCCAAATGTGCGATTTCCTATCTGTTAAGCGTCTCAAACTAACAAGATTGTTGGGAGTGCAAATTGGCCAGGTTCTGTTCAGGTGGTTGATTTTATTGGTAGTCTAGCCTCCCCTCCTTCACAAGATCGAAAGGCACAGATGGCCTCCGCAAGGAATCTACCAATCATCGGTCCTAAGGATAGCCCGACATCGGCTATTTTGCAGCTAGAATCAGCAGCTGCTGAAGAGAATAAATTGTTGCATCTCCGCATATTGGAAATGTGGGACACCTGATCTAATGGTAGGGAACCGCCAAGTGCAATCTCTGGGTTCCCTGAGTTGATCTCCAAGTCAAGTGAAGTTACCAATGCCCATGTGCCTAACCCACTCATCCCATGCGGGCACCTTCTAATGCTGTCCAATGTTCCTGGCATGCCTTATGTGGTTCGTCCCCAAGCGCCAGTTTCCAGAGCACCTCCAATATTGTTCTCTGCAGCACCAGTCTGCACAAGAGCACAACCAGCTTTACCACGGTCATATATTGAGCCTCCAATGTTATAGCTTCAATCGAAAATAACATATGTAACCTCGTACTCCTTCACTCAATCTCCGCAATATGATCTCTTGGTGGAGCAAGAAAAGGTCGTTAAAAATCCTGAGCAAGAGAAAATGGCTGGGAAGATGAAGAGCTTGGAACAATACCTGAAAAACATGTAAGGTCTGAGTGGCCAAAAGAGTGTTTCATACTCTGACCTCTGTATATTTCCCCATGTCCACTTGCCATCTGGCTTCAAGATGCCAAAATTTGAAAAGTACGACGGGCACGGAGACCCAGTCGCTCATCTAAAACGTTATTGTAACCAGCTGAGGGGTGCTAGTGGAAAAAAGGAGTTGCTAATGGCCTATTTTGGGGAAAGCCTCTCCGGAATTGCTTTTGAGTGGTATATGGATCAAGAAATTACCCATTTGCATGTGTGGGATGATATGGATCGAGATTCTATCCGCCCGTTCTAATATAATGTGGACATCACTCCCAATAGAAACTCTTTATCCAATTTGAAAAAGAAAACCGCGAAAACTTCTGCGAATATGCTATCAAATGGTGTGAGCAAGCTGCCAAGGGTAAAGCCTCCATTGGACGAAACTAAAATGGTCACGGTCTTTCTACAAGCCCATGAGGCGGACTACTTCCAGAACATGATGTCCGCTATGGGTAAGTTGTTCGTTAAGGCTATCAAAATTAGGGAAATGGTTGAAAACATTTTAAAAACAGGTCGAATCTTGAGTCATGCTGCTTTTAAGGCCACATAACAGGCTGTTCAGAATGGTTTGGAGGGTTTGATGAATAACAATGGAAGTGAAGAGGGAGCCATGATGGCTTCAAGCTTGAGGGGTCCCGCAGGTCATTCAACCAATCATATGTGCCTCCTATGGTCCCACCATATTATTATCCCCTTCAAAAGGATGCTTATGTCATGGCACCGCCTCC
Source organism: Nicotiana glauca (assembly GCA_026770625.1). Classification (NCBI taxonomy): domain Eukaryota; kingdom Viridiplantae; phylum Streptophyta; class Magnoliopsida; order Solanales; family Solanaceae; genus Nicotiana; species Nicotiana glauca. Next base: position 116,904 of record MU711968.1, on the reverse strand, counting down.
CTATACGGTGATGAAGGCGCAACCTTACACGCGGCCACAACATCATACACAAAACTGAGCTCCACCTCCCACAAATGCCCATCCTTACCAAACTCCATATAATCCCCAACCCAATATTCCCCAGTACAATCCTCGCCCAAGAGAGACTTGCAGTAAGAATCAGTTCACCCCTATTGGTGAATCGTATTCAAGCTTGTTCCAAAATCTAATCAGGCTTGATCTATTGTAGCCAGTGGCCCCGAACTGTCCGAACCCCAAGTCCCCTTTGCACCAAGCTGATGCTACATGTGAATACCCCTCTGGAGCTATGGGACACAATACGGAAGACTGTTGGACCCTCAAAAGGGCAGTTGAAGATTTGATTGAAGCTGAAAGAATTATTTTTCGGGATGAATAAGCTCCTGATGTAATGAACAATCTGTTGTCTACCCACAACATTGGGCCAATAGTCGGAATGATTTGTAAAGATGAGCAATTTGATTCGGCATTGAAAGCCATTGCAGTCATTGCCGAGACAGAAGAAAAGCCAAAAGACGGTCGCTAAGCATGAAAGTTCCCCATCAGACGGGAATCTCAGTAGCCAGTCTTGCTACCTTTTCTGCATCCGAATCATCTCGGGGTGTGATCCGGATGTTTTACTTTATTGTCTTACTTTCTAATGTAAAACCTTCTATCTTTAAAATTCAAAATAAAAAAAAAGTGAAATTAATATTTCATTGTCCAGGAATTCTCTTTTCTTAAACTTGTCACTTTTCTTATTCTCTTTTTAGTTCAGTTAAATGCAGATTTTAATAATGTGACATACTTGCGGATTTCATGCCCAGATCCTAAAATGCTATTAGAATTCAAAATAATGAATCAATAATTAGATTGTAATAAATATAAGTTTAAGGAAACAAAACAACGAGTTAGAGCAGCTAAAGGAAAATTGGCTCCAGATTGGAAAGAACCATACATGGTAACAAGGGTATTGCTAAAGAGAGCATTGTACCTGGAAAACATCGAAGGAAATGTCCTGAAACAACTATCAATGCAAATTCATCCAAAAGGTACTACGTTGGATCTTCTATATAACATAAATGTTCTCCGGTTGGGATGAGGAAGGCTTTTATTCTCGCTACCCAAACACTATCAACCCTTTGCAAACCTTTTGAGTCGATTACTTTTCTTTGATTACCCTCTTTGGAACCTAAAAGGATTATTGAAAAAATAAAATGAAAAATGAAGAAAAAAATGAAAAAATGTAAGAAAGAAACATACAAAAAAGGGAAGAAAATATGAAGAAAATGAAAAAAAATGAAAAAAAAAGAAGTGGAAAAGGAAAGGAAAAAGAAAGAGAAAATAAAACAAAACAAAATAAAAAAAGAAAAGAAAATCAAAAACAAAGTTTCCCTTAACTACGTTCAACTTGATTCCGAAAGGATACGCAGGCAGCCTCTCTTTGGGGTTCATTCATACCAAAACAAAAATCCATATTCCCCCTAAAGTTGAAATTGGGGCAGAATTTATAATGGTTCAGCGACGGTTCGCCTCAAAGGTTCCTAAGGTGTAATTCAATCCAAACTCTTTTTATCCCAAATCCTATTCAAGTCCTTCTGATCAATCGACAAAGAGGTTCAAAATGAAAGGATACGGCTGCTTAGATCTGATACAATAAAATGAGAGAGTCTTATTGGTGAAAACTCACAAGGGCAACATAAGGCAATGGTAAGCAGAGAAATTGAAAATGAGAGAGTCTTGTTAGTGAAAAATCGCAAAGAGAACTATAAGGAAATGGTGAGAATAGAAATAAGAGAGGTTAGCTAGTGAAAACGCAAAGGGCACCCCTGATCGAAAAGAGCATCGTCACAGCCATCGGCATCGACAGAGTCCCAGCAAGGTTTCTTGATTTTGAGGAAAAAGTTGTGATGAATTTCCAAGAGTCGAACGGTTTACACAGATCAGGCATCCAGTCCAAAAGGCATGTCATGTTCATTGAAGTCCGCATGTACTCCAGATAAGTTCTTCTTTCCTTTACCAAAAGGGACACTTTCTTATTTTAAACTCATTCTCCATTCTATTGTTTATTTTCTTTGAATCCCTTTCGGTCTAACTCTATTCCAAAAATAAGACAAAGAAAGGATGGTAAGACTGATTTATAGGGTTCTCATTTGATACTAGCGAATATGCAAAAAGGCACCCAGCCTTGTCGAGTCATCAAGTCAACCTCGACCGGCCATGGCGGATGATGTTTTAAAATTAAAAAACTCCTAAAAAGAAAGGAAATAAAAGTCAAATGCCCACAAAGGCAAAATGAAGTTGAAAAGGTTGAGTCCCATGTGGCTAACCATCTCGGCAAAGGTTTTAAAAGCCAAGGTACCCAAATGCTCTGAAATGGAAGTTGGAAGAAAGAAGCCAGAAATGAAAGGCGAAATAAAGTTGAAAAAGGTTAAGATGTGATGACCCGGCCCATCGTCTAATGAGTTACCGCTCCATTTTCCCCATTTTTGCTTCTTATTTCTTTTTTTATCAGTTCTATGTGTGATTAAGTTGGTTGGCTCGAGTTCGGAAAGGTTTTGGTAAGGTTTGATACACTTAATCTCTTTTGAGGGAGCTTAAGTTGGAAAAATCAATTGGATGTTGACTTATGTGTTAAAGGGCTCGAATATATGGTTCTTATAGCTTCGGGAGGTGATTTGGGACTTAGGAGCGTGATCGGAAGGTGTTTTGGAGGTCCAGAGTAGATTTTGGCTTGAATTGGCGAAGTTGGAATTTTGGCGTTTTCTGGTTGATAGGTGAGATTTTGTTATATGGGTTGGAATGGAATTCTGGGAGTTGCAATAGGTCCCTTCTGTCATTTTGGATGTGTGTGCAAAATTTCAGGTCACTCGGACATGGTTTGATAGACTTTTTGATCAAATGCGTAATTCGAAAGATTTTGAGAACTTTAGGCTTGAATCCGATGTGTTTTGGTTGATTCGATATTGTTTGAGGTATTTTGAAGATTGTTATAAGTTTAGATAGTGGTATAGGACTTGTTGGTGCTTTTGGTTGAGGTCCCGGGGGCCTCGGGGTGATTTTGAATGGTTGGCGGAAAGTTTTGAAGTTGGATGTACCAGCTAAAGTATTTTGCTGATGTCATAAGCACATCTGCGGTTGGGAGGCCGCAGGTGCAATCCCCGCAGATGCAGAAGACCAGTCACAGAAGAGGAAAGAGACTAGGAAGGCAAGAACCGCAAAAGTGGTTGAGGAACCACACATGCGATGGCGCAGGTGCGGATTGTGCATCGCAGACGCGGATTTTGGCCCATAAGTGAAAATCGCTGATGCGGTGGAAGGGCCGTAGGTGCGAAAACCCTAGGACAGAATGTATAAAGGATTTCCTTCGCGAATTTTTTATTATTCCACCATTTCTAAGTCGGCTTTGGAGCTTTTTAGGAGATTTTAAAGAGGAATTCAAAGGATATCGTCTGGAAGTAAGATTTTTTAACTTAGTAATCGATCTTATGGCATTTTTCTACTGATTTGGCCTAAGATTAATGGAAATTAAGGGTTAGAAATTGGGGACTAGGGCTTGGTATTGGAGATCTGAACTTGAGGATTTGAGGGGCCATTTGTGGTCGGATTTTGGGACTTTTGATATGTATGAACTCGTGGGGAGATAAGGAATCTATTGACGTAACTTTTATCGAATTCCGAGACATGGACCCGAGGGGTCGAATTTTGGTTAATTTCGGGATTTACATTGTAAATTGATTATTTTTTCATGGGTTTCGTCCCTTAGCATATTTTGACGTCGTGATTCTGATTTTGGATAGATTCGACGCAAGTGGAGACTGAATCGAGGGGCAAAGGCATTGCGAGTTAGAGTTTGGACTGGATTGAGGTGAGTAATGATTTTAAATGTTGTCCTGAGAGTATGAAACCCCGGATTTCACATTATTGTGTTATATTGAGGTGACGCACACGCTATATGACGAGCGTGGAGTCATGCACCGTTGGGGATTGTTACTTAGTCCATCCCGAATGATTGTTTTACCGCGTATTTGATTGAAATTGTTTGCTATCATCATGCTTTGGACTGAATGCCATATTTGGGCCTCATGCCAACTATTCAGACCATTAGGGGGTTTTTACTACTATTTCCTCTCTGTTTTGACCTTATACTTATATTCGGTCATGCTATACACTATTATTTTCATAACACAGCCATGTTTACTCTATTTTAACACATTAAATGATATTTTGAGCTGAGCATTATGTTTTACTGTTTCCCAAGTGGCTTATGAGATTCTAACTGAGTAAGGCCGAGGGCCTATATTGTGAGGATACTTTTGGGTCGGGCTGCACGCCGCAGAAATGATACATTGATTTATGATTATGAGGCCGAGGGCCTGAGATTGTATGCCACGATGTGGCTTGTTGATATGAGGCCAAGAGCCTACTGATTGTGCCACGAGATGGTTTTATATTGTGCTTGGGTCGTAAGGGGCCCCTCCCAGAGTCTGTACACCCCTAGTGAGCGCGGGTACCATTGTGATATGAGATATAGCCCGAAGGGCTAGTGTTGTTCCATGTTATTGCCCGAGGGGCTGATTCTGTTAACATTATGCCCAAGGGGAGGATTTTATGTGCTTAACTATTCTAGTTTCTTCCATTTAATTCTTTGCCTGTCAACAAGGTGTTTTTAAAGAAGCTTATTCTGAACTATGATGTCTTTATATGTTTTCACTGTTTCACTGTTTTCTTGGTTTTACATTTTTTCCTTATAGCATGTTGATGTGTTTTTACGTGATTTCTTATTGATTAGTTTTCATTTATTATTATTACTAAATGAGTTGGAGTACTCACTTTACTCCTTGCACCCTGTGTGCAGATTCAGGCGCTTCAAGTCCCGCTAACGAGTGTTGACTTTTTTCCAGCTCAGGCGGTTTGGAGATTCACTGGGTAGCTGCTCGGCGTTCGCAGCCTAGTTCTTCTCCCCTTATCTTATTTTTCACCACTTTTAGTTCTGTAATAGACCATGTAGACTCTTCCTATTTTTAATCGGTTAGTAGATTCTCATGACTGGTGACACCTCAATATCGGGCGGTGTTAATTTTTTGCAAATTATTCTATTTCACTATTTTTACTGGGATTTGATCATGTTAAGAACTTAATTATTCTATTTTAACTGTTTCAAAATGAATTGGGTATTTTGTCGGCTGGCCTTGTCTTCACGAAAGGTGCCATCACGACCGGGTCTGGGTTTAGGGTCGTGACAAGTTGGTATCAGATCCTAGATTACATAGGTCTCACGAGTCATGAGTAGGTTTAATAGAGTCTCATGAATCAGTATGAAGACGTCTGTATTTATCCTCGAGAGGCTGCAGAACCTTTAGGAAAAACTTCATATTATTGAAATTCTTGTCGTGCAAAACTGTTGATCCGAGTATTAAACTTCTGTTATTCTATTCTCTCACAGATGGTGAGGACACGCGCTACCTGTCAGGATGGACGACCACCAGTACCACCAGTTGTGGCCACTAGAGGTCGAGGATGCGATCGTAGACGCGGTAGGGGAAGGGGTGTGCCCTGCACAGCAGTTAGGTCAGCACCTGCAGATCTACCAACCACCCCAGTTCAGGATCATGTCCCAGTTGTGGACACTCCAGCAACACCAGCTCAGGCACCAGCTGTGCCCATTGTGATTTCGGATCGTGAGGAGGCCTTGGCTCAGATTTCATCAGTATGCATTGGCCTAGCTTCGACGGTTTTAATAACTACAACCGCAAATACTTCTCAGGCCGAGGGAGGCAATTAGTCTCCCGCCGCTCGCACACATGAGCAGGTCATGTGGGAACTTCAGACACCGGGTACACATCCAGCCCAGCCGGTTGTAGCTGCTCAGGACTATGTAGCTTCTACCATGCCAGAGGACGAGCAGCGCAGGTTGGAGAGGTTTGGTAGACTTCAGCCTCCGACTTTTAGTGGTACAGAGAGCGAGGATGCCCAGGGTTTATTGGATAAATGTTAGATAATTCTTCGTACAGTGGGTATTCTGGAGACCAGCGGGGACGCTTTCACTACTTTTTAGTTTTCTGGAGCTGCCTTCACTTGGTGGGAGGCGTATGAGAGGCATATGCCTATTGGTGCAGCACCCCTTACCTGGCAGTAGTCCTCCGTTCTCTTTTTGGAGAAGTATGTGCTGCAGTCTCGCAAAGAGGATCTGCACAAGCATTCGAGTGGTTGCATTAGGGAGAGATGACTATGATGCAGTACGAGATGAGGTTCTTAGAGTTAGATCGTCATGCTATTTGGTTGGCTCCGACAGATAGAGAGAGGATTAGGAGTGTTTACCATGAAAATGGTAACAATAATTAAATTTATAAATGGGATTCTAAAAATATTGGATCTATTCCCGAGCTAGTTTGAAAGGGTTGTTAGTGCTAAAATGCAAAGTAAAGCGATAGAGATCAAGCCAGTCAGAGCAATAATCGAACCAGTAAGGGGACGTTCCCGAGCTTAGAACAAGCTAGTAGGTACCTCGAGTCCAGGCCTTGAGCCTATCCCGAGCTTGTCGGGGTATCAAGGAAGGGGATAACAAATAAGCATATGTATACAAGGCTTTATACCGTTAATCTTAAGCTAAATAATGAAGAACAAACGAAGAACAATAAAATGCTAGGATGACCTTGGGGTCGAAGAACACTGATAACTTAGAAGAAAGAGAGAGAGAGAGAGCGAGAGAGAGAAAGAGAGATATTATTGCTTATTGGAGAAGTGGAGAAACATCAGTCCCTTCCAAGGTAGGGTGAGTCCCCTTTATATAGTCGAGGGGACTCGATATAGCACATGTATATTAATTGTAAGAGTACAAAGATAGGACATCTTGACGCAAGACTTCACAGTAGGTTACAGATAGATTGGCCCTATCAGGTGTAGCCATGTGCTTCGAAAATGTCTTTTCTCACCCTGACCTTGGGCTTTGCTTTCTTTGATTTGGACCTCGATGAGCCCCGAGGCTGAGAACTCGATCATAGACTTTCATCCTTGGGGTCTCGAGGAAGGCTTCCAAAGTTGTCTTGATAGCGAAAATCAAGTCATCTGATTTTTACCGTGTACAAGGAGGTTTGTTGATGGCCTCACATATCAGGTTCGTGTTCTCATGATTAGGGAGAGGGTATCTAGTGCTAATTTTGAGGATTTTGTAGATATTGCTCGTGAGATTGAGTCAGTTTGTCGCCAGGAGCGAGATGAGAGGGAGGCCAAGAGGCCTCGAGGATCTGGTAGTTAAGGTGGTTCTCCTTCGAGAGGTCAGTTTCAGCACGGTAGCGGTCGTCCATTCAGGCATGCTCATCTAGCTCGCCGAGGTTATTGTAGGGCATCATTGGGTCATGGTTCTCATAGTTCTCATCAGGGTCAGTCATCACTTAGTGCCCTTCCAGCTTAGAGTTCATCACGTGCTCCATCAGTTCAAGGCTCTTCTATGCCAGGAGCATCTGCTAGTCATTCTAGTGCTAGGGGTTCCCTTCAGTCCCCCTCTCCAGCACTCGAGAGTTGCTATGAGTGTGGAGAGATGGGTCATATGAGGAGGAAGTATCCTCGTCGTCTTGGGGGTTCATCTCAACAGAGGGGTCAATCGTTGGCTTCAGCACCAGTTGCTTCACCACCACCCACCCACCAAGCTAGGGGTGGAGGTCAATCAACTAGGGATTTCCCTAGAGAGGGAGGTCGCTCAGGTGGCGGTCAGGCCTATTTTTATGCACTTCCAGCTAGACCCAATGTTATTGCTTCTAAAGCTATTATTACATGTATTGTTTCAGTTTGCCGCAGAGATGCCTCTGTATTATTTGATCCTGGTTCCACTTATTCTTATGTGTCGTCATACTTTGCTCGTTATTTGGATACACCCTATGAGTCTCTTATTTTATCTGTTCAAGTATCTACTCTGGTAGGCGATACTGTTGTTGTATACCGTGTGTGCTGGTCGTATGTGGTGACTATTGAGGGTCTGGAGACCCAAGAGGATCTATTATTATTATGTATAGTAGACTTTGATATTATTTTGGGCATAGATTGGCTATCTCTGTGTCGTGCTATTTTAGACTGTCACAGTGACATTGGCTATGCTGGGTGTGCCGCAGATTGAGTGGCAAGGTTTGAGTGATTATATTCCCAGTAGGGTGATTTCCTTCTTGAAGGCCCAGCGTATGGTTGGGAAGGGTTGTCTTTCATACTTAGCATTTGTGAGGGATGTCGGTGTAGAGACTCCTAGTATCGATTTTGTTCCAGTTGTGAGGGATTTTCCCGATGTGTTTCCTGCAGACCTATCGGGCATGCCACCGGATAGGGATATTGATTTCTGTATTGATCTGGTGTCGGGCACACAGTCTATTTCTATTCCGCCGTATCGTATGGCACCAGCGGAGTTGAAGGATTTAAAGGAGTAGCTTCAGGAACTCTTTGATAAGGGGTTCATTCGGCCTAGTGTGTTGCCTTGGAATGCGCCGGTCCTATTCGTGAAGAAGAAGGATGGCACTATAAGGATGTGCATGATTACAGGTAGTTGAACAAAGTAACAATTAAGAACAAGTATCCTTTTCCTCGTATCGATGATTTATTTGACCAGCTTTAGGGAGCGAGATGTTCTCCAAGATTTATCTTCACTCAGGTTATCACCAGTTGAAGATCAGGGACTGGATATTCTTAAGACAGATTTCAGGACCCGATATAGTCATTATGAGTTTTTGGTGATGTCTTTTGGGCTGACCAATGCCCCAGTAGCGTTCAAGTATTTGATGAAGAGCATGTTTCGACTGTATCTCGACTCGTTTGTCATAGTCTTCATTGATGATATTCTGGTATACTCGCGTAGTCAGGAGGAGCACGCGGAGCATTTGAGAGTTGTGTTGCAGAGATTGAGGGAGGAGAAGCTTTATGTAAATTTCTCAAAGTGTGAGTTTTGGCTCGGTTCCGTGGCATTCTTGGGGCACGTGGTGTCCAGTAAGGGTATTCAGGTTGATCCAAAGAAAATAAAGGCAGTTCAGAGTTGGCCCAGACCATCCTCAGCCATAAAGATTCGCAGTTTTCTTGGTTTGGCGGGTCATTATTGTCACACCTCCTTTTTCGCTACACCCGTAAAGGCGTAAAGCAGTTTTTCCAATTAAAGGACAATCGAAACGGAATTTGTTTATTAAGATTCAGAGTCGCCACTTGGGAGATTTATGGTGTCCCAAGTCACCGATTTAGAATCCCGAATAGAAGAAATTATTGACTCTGTTTAACAGTCCGCGAACCAGAAATCCTGTAAGGAATTCTGTTAATCCGGAAAAAGGTGTTAGGCATTCCCGAATTCCGTGGTTCTAGCACGGTCGCTCAACTGTCATATTTGGCTTATTTATTTGATTTTAGTACATGTTTTGACCTATGTATTTTTAACTTTGAACCGCTTTCATTATTATTATTTTACGAGAATTGCAATGTCGTGAAAATATATCTCGAACCGCGTCATATAAATGCACCCGCAATTTTTGACACATTTTGACTTCGTTGAGATTTGGATTTGGGTCACATAAATGTGCACCCGTATTTAACAAGGTAAAATTATTTAAGTAACGGTCCTAAAGCAACTAACGTGTTATTATCTTTGGGAAAAGCCGTGAAATTCGCTAAATGGACCGTCCCGAATTCTAAGTATTTAATATATACATTTAAAGAGGGCCCCGCAATTTATGTGTTTTATTTTGCGAGGCTCGTCTCGTTTTATTAATTAAAGGGCAAACCTAAAGTAACTATGATTTTTTATATTTTTTGGTCTCTAAGAATAAAGAAAAAGTCCTAATCAATTGCTATTATAAATTATGGGCCTCGAGTTCAGGTCCAGATTCAAACAAAAGGGACAACCTCTTAATTTGAACTCGCTACTAACTCGAAAACCCAAACTTATATTGTGCTAAACCTTGAATTGAAACTCCTAAGCCAAATTCAAATTAATGGACCAAATGGGTATGACAACAGGTAATTGCCGCCAACAGGCCCTGACGTCAACCCCTAGAAGGAGAATTATTTGGGCCTGGTGTAAACAGAAAACAGGCCCAGGCGGCTGTGATGCTTCAAGCCCATCAAACCAGCACTATGACGATAATGACATGCAATTAGAGGAATTAATAATCTAACTAATGGAATTAAAACAAAACGGTAATGCCTATCTATGTGAACCCACAGCGTGCCATGTATAACCCAACTTTAAACCAATTATGGAATTTAACAAAATTGAACCTGTAGACAATTACCAGTTAACAAGGCTTATGAGCCATTTTCAAAGTGATTGCAGCATTTTTGAGACAACTACACCTTAATTGTTTTTTATTCATGATTTGAATAAACATATGGCAATATGAACATCAGTTCTAAATTCAACTCAAGACTAACATTACTGCACATATGATTTATTACCAAACGTTCAACTGCTTAGACTAAACATGGACGGGGCCTATGTTTTGCTTTCTATCCAAGTTCCAGTTATTAAACAAACGAAGATCACAAATCCCAAAATCCTTTTCCTGTTTCAACTATGTTCTGATTTCAAAGTTATATCTACTCAAAGTGAAATTAACTCACCATATGGCTAATGAATACTTGTTAGTTTAACAGTCTCTTAGTCAGTCCAGTTATACATATGATAACAACTCCTAGAGAACTACAAATATACAAATTAAGAATGTACTTAAACAAATACAGGCCGTCCATTATTATTTAACCATGGCAATTCGAATACACATCTCCCAGGAAACAAACGATTGAGTATTACAGTTCACCATTCCTTTTCACAGCTTCATCAAAACAGGATTCTAATGTGTACCTGGGTATGGAATCAAAATGAGGAGAAGGACAGGTCAGCTACAGCAGTATAAAGCAGTTGCAAAGCTTCAGCAAGTATAATCCAGCAACCACACAGCAATAGGATGGATTGAAAACCAAACAAAATATATTGCTACAACCCAGGAAGAAAGGCAAACGAATAGCAACCAGTAGGACAAACCAAACAGCCTCAAATTAAACTCGATCACCCTCAAAATTAAGCCATAAACCTCCGGATAGTTTCAACAGTCAGATCCTTAGGTTTTAATGGTGCCAAATCAGTTTGATGAACCTTAAAATCGGCCTAGACTTACAATAGAACAGTATTTTTTGGTTTTTCTACAGTTTTTATGTATTTTTTGGAGATTTTCTATTTGTTTTGGATTTTTGGGGCAGGATTTAAGATCTAAGAGAAGGCTTCGACCATAAGATCAGAATTTTGAGCTCCTTTTTATTTGAAATTCAAACTTTGAAGTTCAGATTTGCAGAATGGTTTTTGGGGGGAATTTTTTGGGTTCCAAACTTGTTATTCAAGGTAATGGTCATGCCTTTTATAGGCAAAGATAAGGGCAGCCCTCAATTTTCTGATTTTATTCAAATAGTCCTAAAGTTCTAACTTGTCACTCAAGTTAATATCCTAAACTTACTGAAATCTAAACTTGAGCCCCATTCTAGAAGATTCTGGGACTTCTACTCTAATCTACAGCATTCTAGCCTATTGTTAAATGCCCAAAATACCCCTGATTTTACCCTGAAATTGCTAACCTTATCTCAACTAACTCTAGCCCCTTCTAAACCACCTAAACACGATCAGTTATAGCCAAACAACCCATTTAACTAGGATTAAACAAACAAAACTAAAATCAACCATTCAAAATCAAAAGAAAACCCCTAACTGATCAAGTTAAACTAATATGAATCTAAATCAAATGGAAATGACTAATTGACTAAAACACAGAATCAAGCTTATTAGAATAGACTATAATTGTATATGGAAACAAAACAGCCAAACAGAAAAATGCTTTTAACTAGTCATGATATGTTTAATTCCAAATCGAGCACAGTTGAATTAACCTAATCAGATACTAGTCTAACGAACAGATAAAAGAAAATAAACTAAAATCCTAACTTGATTAATAGGTATACATATCAGTTAATAAAAGGAAAATAATGAAAAAATGACCAAGAAAACCTTACCTATGGAGCCCGGAACGGAGACTTGAAAAAAACCTCGATTTGAGCCTCGAAATAATGTTAATCGTTTGTTCTTCTCAAAGAACAAGCAAAAACGTTATTTCGTGACTCGAATCCAATATCAAACTCAGGAAATCGGCAAAAATCGAGCCAAATTGAACTCCTAGGGTTCTGCCTTATCTATGATTTGAGATTCGAGCATTTCTGGTGATTTTTGAAGGAAACCAATGAGGGATTCAAGAAGAGGGGAACCAAGAGAGTATAGGGTGTATTTTTGGGGTCGTTTGGTGGTGGCGCCACCGTGGGCAGTGGAGGCGGCGTCCACATATTTGATTATTCGAGAAGATTGGGTTGGATTTGATGGATGATTTTTGGAGTTTTGGAAAGAGGAGATGAAGGCGATGAAGAGGTGTAAATTTGGGTGTTATTGGGTGAACGCCACCGCCGTCGACGATTTTCGACCAGCGGCGGACGGCAGAGGTGTGGCGGAGACGGTGGTGGGCTGCCGGCATTACAGGAGGGACGGCATGTACGAGGATGATGGTATATGGTCGTTGATTTTTGTAAAGGTTTATTACAATTTTATTTAAAATGGTGGATCTCATCTGGACCGTTGGATTAGGGGTGATGGACGGTCTGGATTGATTTACGCCCAAATGGCGTCGTTTCAATAATAAAGGGGCAGGTCGGGTTTTGGGGTATTTGGGATGGATGGGGGTGCGTTTAAATTGGTTTGGGCTGGGCATCTTCTCGCCTAAATTTGGGCACCTTATTAAGACAGCCCACTTCTTTTATTAATTGTTCTCTTTTTATTATTTTTCTGAGTTTATAAAATGCAAAAAATTAAAATAAAGACCTAATATATTTGTGAAGTTAAGCTAATTGATTCCTAAAATTATTTAAAAATCTATTTCGTGACAAATTCAACGATTAACAATTAAAAATGCAAAAGTGGACTATTTTGTTATTTTCTTCACATTTTGTTCTAAAAATAAATTAACCACTAATTAATCCTAAAATTAGATCCTAAATGAAAATGTCAAGCATATTTTTTTTTATATTTTTATATGAATTAAAATGCACAAATAAAATGCAAACAATTAACACAAAATTCACAAAATTGTAAAATAATGAAAGAAAACCATTTTGTATGAATTTTTGGGAATAATTCACTTAGGGCAAAAATCACGTGCTCACAGCTGCCCCTCTTTGCTCGGGAACGCGCAGAGTTCTCGGGCAAAGATAAATGAGTGGATATGAGCGATTTTTGCCCATCCGAATACTCCGTGTGAAGCATTTTTGAAAACCGTCTGATAGAACCCCGCTTCAAAGGCTGCCTGCATATCCTTGGCTAAAAAGGAATCAGGTCAGTATAGTTCGGGAAGGTTTGGTAGCTGGGACTACCAGGAGCTGTGATTTCACTGTTGTTGTTGCTGCTACTACTTGCTGACCTTCTTATTACACCGTGTCAAAATAAAAAGAAGCTAGCATAAGCTATGATCTATGAATTACAAAAAGGTCCTATCTATGTCTTCAAACTTGCTCTTGTGTTGCCTTGAACTTGTATTTTTCCGATGGAATTCTTGCGTTGTTACCTTGCATTGTGATCGGAGATGTTTTGCCATTCCTCTGTGTGATGCTTGACTGTTGAAATTTGAAATATATGCATCTATTCTCCAGGCGGGCTCCTGATTGCTGACACTTGAAAAGTATTCCCTTGTGCTCCAGGTGGGCTCCTGACTGCAACAAAATAGACAAACAAAGAAAATTTCTGCCCCAGTTTGGTGGCTGGACACATCATGTTATCAAATATTAAAAATTAAAAGCTAAAATTTGAATTGTACTCCCCTTGTTCTCCAGGTGGGCGCCTGATTGCTGAACTTGAAATGTATTCCCTTGTTCTCCAGGTGGGCTCCTGATTGCTGAACTTGAAAAGTATTCCCTTATTCTCCAGGTGGGCTCCTGACTGCAACGCTTGAAAAGTATTCCCTTGTTTTCCAGGTGGGCTCCTGACTGCAACAAAATAAACAAATAAAGAAAATTTTCTGCCCCAGTTTGGTGGCTGGGCACATCATATTATCAAATATTGAAAATTAAAAGCTAAAATTTGAATTGTACTTCACTTGTTCTCCAGGTGGGCGCCTGACTGCCGAAGCTTGAAAAGTATTCCCTTGTTCTCCAGGTGGGCTCCTGACTATAACAAAATAAACAAACAAAGAAAATTTTTTGCCCTAGTTTGGAGGCTGGGTAGACTTGTGAGTTGTTACCTAAGCTACCTATGCGATGGTGAGAGCAAAACTAAAGACTTGATTGGCATGTATGTCCCCTGTGAGTAAAACTATTTGACTAAGGTTTTTATTCTAGGAGAAAATTCATCAGACTAGGTCGTTTGTTATCTTAGGAGAAAGATTCCTCAGACTAAGATTTAGATCCCAGGATAAGGTTCATCAGACTAGGTTTTCTATCTTGTTATCTTAGGGGAGAGATTCATCAAACTAAGATTTTGATCCTAGGAGAAAATTCATCAGACTAGGTTTTCTATCTTAGGAGAAAGATTCATCAGACTAAGATGTTGACCCTAAGAGAAGGTTCATCAGACTAGGTCCATTGTTGTTATCTTAGGAGAAAGATTCATCAGACTAAGATGTTGACCCTAGGAGAAGATTGCATCAGACTAGCTTTACTATCTTAGGAGAAAAAATTCATCAGACTAAGACTTTGATCCTAGGAGAAGATCCATCAGACTAGGTTTTCCATCTTAGGAGAACAATGCATCAGACTAAGATTTTGATTTGGAGGAAAATCCATCAGACTAGGACTTTTATCCTAGGAGGAAGAAAATGTGAAAAGCAATGGCAGCATTTTGTGCATACTAGCAAGACAGGCAAGGGAAAAGATTTGAGAAACTTCCCTTTTGTCGGCTCTCCTCTTCTTCCCTTTTCTTTCCTTCTTTTTTCTCTTTTCTTCTTATTGTTGAACCAACTTTCTTGCACTACTTTGTTCTTGTTTTAAACAAAGAAAACTTGTGAGTTTAAAATGTGGTGGTTGGTTTGTGGCCTTGAACTTTTAAGGCGTCCCGATATCCTCCATTTGTTGCATTGCATAAACTGTCATCTCTCAACCTTTATGTCTCTTACGAATCCCAAAGCAGGACACTTGTCGCCCCCTTATTGCACATGTTGTTCTTTCTTGACTTAACCCTGGCCTCGGCCTTGAGGTCTATTGCTCCTTCATTTGTCATGATAACTGATTCCCACTCAAAGACCTTTCTTGTTTCTGGACTAAACCCTTCCTTTGTCACCCTTAACATAGAATATACCTCTTCTCCATTCAAACCCCATACCTTCTATTTGTTGCGTTGTTCATGAATTGATATATACCAAGCCTTTGCATTTTACAAGGATCCCAAAGCATGTTGATTGTTGCAAACTCAGTGTGTTTGTTGTTCTTTCATGACTTATGACAATTTGATGTGCTGGCCAGATCCCGTTTTGTTCAATTGGAAAGCTGGTGGCAGATTTTGAAGTCATTTCTCACTTGTTATGACCAAACAAACTCAGGAAGAGGGAGTAAAACAAGATAGGAGGAATAGAGTAAAGGATAATGGAAAGAGACGATTCCTAGCAAGAAACCTACAGAGTAGCAACCTATCGGATGTGGATACCGACTCTAACGACTTTGACATGCACCTACAGCCTGCTTTGTTTAGCAAGTCTGATATTCGGCTCTTGTTGTACCTCTTCGCCGTGAAACTGGGCTTCAATGCTCCGCTTGATCTGATTCCCAATCCTTATTCAACTTGTAGTGCCCGAAGGGTTTTCACTATCAAGCCTCTCTCATTTTGGTTTTTCTCTTGTCTCACTGTCGCCTTATGGTGCCCGAGAAGGTTTTCACCAATAAAACTCTCTCATTTTTTATTTCTCTCATCTTTTATTGCCTTGGGGTACCCGCGGGGGTTCTCATCAGTAAGACTCCCTCATTCTTCATTTCCTTCATTTGGACCGGAGTGTTGCCCCTGATATGATTCACCTCTGCTCGCTTGACTCGGCATCTCTTGAAGATTGATCAGAAGGTCTTTCTTTGGACCGTAATGTGGGATTTTGGATAGGGTTAGAAAGAAAGGGTATCAAAGGCTCAAAACAATTTCAACATGGGTTCAAAATTACAACTTTCGGAATCAAATTTCTCACAACAACCACAACTTTTGCCCTAGTTTCTTTCTTGGGGACTTTGGACTTTTATTTCGTTGTGACTGAACCTCCGAGAGAGGCTACCTACGTACCCTTTCGGGATCAAGTCAAACGTAGTTCGGGACATAGAAATTACTTTATTGTTGCGATCTTTCTTTCTTCCACTTTTCTTTTTCTTTCTTTTCATTTCTTTTCTTTTCCTTCTCTTTTCTTTTCTTTTCTTTTCTTTTTGTTTTTTTCTTCTTCTTTCTTTTCCTTTCTTTTCTTCTCTTTTCTCTTCATTTCTTTTCTTTTCTTTTTCTTTTCTCTTTTTTCTTTTCTTTCCTTTTCCTTTTCTTTTCTTTTTTTTTTTCTTTTCTTTTGGACTGTTTTTCTCTTGTTTCTTCGCTGATTTTTCCCGCTCGGGCTTCCAAGTATTGTTATTGATTTCGAAAGAGGGATACGAAAGAAACTAAATGAGGCTCAAAAGGGGTAGCAACAGATAAAGTGTTTGGATAGCAGAACAAAATGCCTTCGTCATTCCAATCTCCAAAACATGCCAAGTGCAAATTACACAATTGAACGAATTGAGGAAAACATAAGTAACATCTTTTGATTGCACCAGAATTAATAACCATATTCACATATTTGCCTTCTGTATTTGTCGATTAGGGCAACAAACACGGTGCCACGAACGGCCCCTGTAAATTTGGTGCAAACTTGCCGATGATGCATTTCGACAGTATTTCTCTATGTTCCATCTGCCCCCAGTTTCACAATTTGGGCTCGAAGTGATCTCAACATGCCCTTTATTATTCCATCGAATGTCCTCACATCTTCAACATTGTTTCATGGCTTCATTACTAAACTGATTTTTAAAGCCAGGCTGAGAATTATGTGTGCATGTCATGTCCCTAGAACCAGCATGAAAAGACTTGTAAAAGGAGAAAGGAACTAGATAAAATGACAAAAAATGGCGGGAAACAAAGAATTGCATTAGACTGACAGTGAAAGGGGTTAAACAACAAAACATGCAAACTAGACTAGAGCTACAACCCTTGAACAAACCTAGACAGCACTACACAAGCTACTACGACTAGATGAAAAGATAGAGGGTTTGATTCAAAGACAATGTCTGGATTACAACCCTGAAATAACCCGGACAACAGAAATGATAACAAAATAAACCACCAAAACTCCAAGAGATGGAGCGTCTTCCCAATCACCAAACTCGACATCTTAGCCACTAGACTGCACATCAAAATTGTTGGGGCCTTCACCGATTTCAATATCATTGACTTCATTCAACAAGTTTTCGAGAGGATTCTCATACTCCTTGTCACCACGGATCTTCCCCACAAAACGTGCATCATCATGTGTAGGCAAAGGATTCTGTGCAATGTTCTGGGTGGCACTGTCCTGGACCGCAATTATCCCTTCCTAAATCATTCTTTCTATCTCTCTTTTCAAATCCCGGCAGCTTTTAACATCGTGCCCCTGGGCATTGGAATGGTATCCACACCTTTTAGAAGGGTCAAAGCTTCTTGAACGCTTGTCCACATGATTCGGAGGAATCGGTGCAATCAGGTTATAATGCTTTAGTTTCTCAAACAAGTCTGCATATGACTCTCCCAAGGGGATGAAAGTTTCCTGCTTATGTGCCCTCTCTTGCTTGAAATTTTGGTTGGCCCGCAAACCTACTCCATGGGGAGTCTTGTAAGCTCTTGGAGGTAGGGTAGGTGTTTCGAGTTGGGTAGTCACTTTATGGGGTGGGTGCGCGCCATTGCGTATGGGTAGGATGTTGGGGATATATGTGGGCATGGTGGACAGAGAAGTGGGGACCACGGGGTGGGTAGTAGTATTGTGGAGTGTGGGAGCAGGTTTGGGGATGGCGTCGAGGTTGATGGTAATATGGTAATGGGGCCTTGGACCAAGTTCTCGAGTCAACTACCGCCACATCTTCTTTCTTTTGCTTTCCCAGTACTCCTCCAGTGCCGCTCTGGATAGCCTGAGTAGTCGTCTTGATTGCAGCATAGCTCATGATTTTATCGGATTTGAGCCCCTCTTCAACCATACTTCCCATTTTCACTACCTCGTCAAAAGATTTTCCCACTGCTGACACCAAGTGACCATAGTAGGTAGGCTCCAAAGCTTGTAAGAAGTAGTCGACCATCTCACTCTCTTTCATGGAAGGATCGACTCTTGCTGCCTGCTCTCTCCAACGGAAACCGTACTCCCTGAAGCTTTCCCCGGGCTTCTTCTCAATTTTGGTCAGTGACAGACGGTCTGGGACAATTTCGAGATTATACTGAAAATGGCATGCAAACGCTTGGGCCAAATCATCCCAAGTGTACCATCGAGCATGATCATGCCGCGTGTACCATTCCAAGGTCACGCCCACTTAGACTTTGGCTGAAGTACGCCATTAATAACTCATCCCTTCCCCCAGCGCCTCTCATTTTACTGCAAAATCCCCTCAGATGGGCTACAGGATCACCATGTCTATCATACAAATCAAACTTTGGTAACTTGAACCTGCTGGCAGCTGGACATCGGGAAACAAGAACAAATCCTTGTAGGCCACACTGACTTGGCCACCTAACCCTTGCATGTTCCTGAAGGATTTCTCCATGCTTTTTACTTTTCGAAACATCTCTTCCTATTCCGGATCCTTAAGCGGCTTGTCAGTTTCCACCGGGAGCTCAACGTGAGGAGTGTAGGAATATGGCTCAGGAGCTTTAACGATAGCCTCAGGAGGGTAGTACTGGTTGTCGTGAGTTGGAAACAATGGCTCACTGGAAGATCTTTGCAATGTGGCAGGTGGAGGTGCCACAAAGACAGGGGTGATTGGTGGAGGAGGGTTTTTTTTGGGTGGTGGAGCTTGGGGAGGATAGGAGGTGGTGCCATAACTTTGTTGGTAGAAAAGGAAAGATGGAGATGAATTCATAGTAGGGAGCTCCTGAGACTGAGCCAGAGGTGGGATATATGCTGGATTGGCGAGATAAACTGGCATCGGCTGACCCTTAGCCTAGGCCTGATGCATCTCAGCCATCTGCTGTCTCAATTTATACATCTCTTCCCTCATTGCCTTGACATCCACCACTTCTACCTCTTTTGACGGGTCCACAATACTGGTATCTGATTTTTGGCCTGTCATGTTCAGTTTGACTTTTGCCCGGGTGTTGTAAGAATGGGTTGCCAGGATGCCAACTGCCTTTTGTCCTTGTGTTGTAAAGAGGATTTACCACTTTAAAACCACAAACAAACCACTTTTCTAGAATGACATGACAAAATGAAACCATCACGTTAGCGTTAGGGCATTTAACATATTGGTACCCGCACATTTGGGGAGTGAATGCACCTAAGAAGTTAACAGTTCCTATTATGCTTTTGATTGGTCGCATGCGTCATCCCGGCCTTTTCCTTACTTCCAACTGCAAACTTTCTCTTCCATTGTTTTCCTTCTTTTTTCTTTTTCTTTTTTCTTCTTTTCACTCTTGCCTTCGTCTTCTCTTGTTCCTATTTTCTTCCTTTCTTGATTTTTCTTTTCTTTCTTTCTTGTTTTTCCGCTATTTTCTTTTCTTTTTGCCTTTTTGTGGTTTTTACTCTCTTTTTTTTCCTTTTTTTTCCTTTTTTTCTTTTGGTTATGGTCGAATCCTATATAGATTGCCTATGTATCATGACCCCACATGAATCAGACCAAGCGTAGTTCTTGCAAATTAAATGCAAAACTAAAGATATAATTTTGGGATTTTCATATTTTATTAATAAACATCGATTACAAGAGATACTAGACTATTTGTTTTTCTTGAAGGTAAACTACAAAAGTAGACTCAAAATAACAAACTACAAACTCGATGATTAAAAACTAGATCAGAAGTACATCAAAGCTTCACATCCTGGGGGGCGCGGGGCATCACTCGGCATCGCTACAGGCTTGCGCAAGACTGAGAAGGCTTCAATGTCAACTGTGACTATTAAAAAAAACTAGCCATGTAATGACCTATTTTGACATAAAAAGCAATGTGGCTATTTTTGCAAAAATTTCGGTTGAGAAGACAAAGACACAATTTTGCAGATACGGCCTTTCAGCACTTCCGAGAGGGAGAGTTTAAGGTTGTGCCCGCAAACCATTTTAAAATGACTCAGGGTGGCTGTTCTTGTAAAAACAGCCTTCCGGTGCCCTTTTGGGGACATTCGGCTGATTTTAACCAAGAATGGCGTCACCCGACTTTTTTTTACAACCATTTAAAATTTTGACATTATTTGGGTGCTTTTGAAAAGGGATGGTTGGACCCGATGAAGGTTGCCTACGTATCTCACATCCGATGAGAATCAAACCAGCGTAGTTCAGGCAAATAAACTAACTATTTTCGAAAACAAGACTCTTTTTGACAAATACACTATTTCGAAAAACAGGACTCTTTTTATATTTTCTTTTCAACAAGCTATTTGAAAATAAAACTCTTTTATTTTCTTTTTTTTTTTTTGACAAATAAAACAAACCATTTTTTAAGGACAAATTTTCCTTTTTCCCTTTTTCTTCTTTTTCATTTTCCTCAAAAATTCGGCAGAGTTTTGACTCTATTTTGACATTGGTCATTTTTCGAAAATAGGTAATTAACTCTCTACACTGCTATTTCTCTCTTTTTTGTTAAATTTTTCCAAATATTCAAGTCGGTCCGCAGGCGAGTCCGAGACAAATAAATGTACATGCAACACGTAAGATGCATCAGGGTGGTTTTTTTCATATCTGGTTACCTGTCCTGGACGGACTCAACCCCTATGTTGAGTCCTCTAAGTCATATGCACGTAATGCAGATAAGTGTTCCTACTAGGGATCCGACATGAAGTCAAGTTATTTTAAGTTCAAAACCTGGGTATGTGTACTAGACTGTGTACCCGAGCGAACAACTTGAGTCGAGGAGGGGGCTACGTACCGGGAACCCGCGAGATCGTCTAGCTTAGTAACTTGTCCGGCCTCTTTCTTATTTCAAAGTATGACACTAACAGAATAGGGAGTCTCAACCAGTAAGCACATCCCCGAAGGTGAGAAGAGAAGGGTTTCGGCACTATTTATATATATAGTTCAAATAATATCAAAGCGGTAAAAAGCAACATTTAGCAGGAAAACATGTAGGAAAATCAGATAAAGCCAAATATAACAATTATTCTAAGCTCAAATTCTTAAACCCTGAACCGAAGTTTTGGCTTTGTCGTCCCCAGCAGAGTCGCCAGAGCTGTCACACCTCCTTTTTCGCTACACCCGCAAAGGCGTAAAGGAGTTTTTCCAATTAAAGGACAATCGAAACAGGATTTGTTTATTAAGATTCAGAGTCGCCACTTGGGAGATTTATCGTGTCCCAAGTCACCGATTTAGAATATTGAATCGAGGAAATTATTGACTCTGTTTAACAGTCTACGAACCAAAAATCCGAGTAAGGAATTCTGTTAACCCGGGAGAAGGTGTTAGGCATTCACGGATTCCGTGGTTCTAGCACGGTCGCTCAACTGTCATATTTGGATTATTTATTTGATTTTAGTACATGTTTTGACCTATGTGTTTTTAACTTTGAACCGCTTTCATTATTATTATTTTACGAGAATTGCAACATCATGAAAACATATCTCGAACCGCATCACATAAATGTACCCGCAATTTTTGACATATTTCGACTTCATTGAGATTTAGATTTGGGTCACATAAATGTGCACCCGTATTTAGGAAGGTAAAATTATTTAAGTAACGGACCTAAAGCAACTAACGTGTTATTATCTTTGGGAAAAGCCGTAAAATTCGCTAAATGGCCCGTCCCGAGTTCTAAGTATTTAATATATACATTTAAAGAGGGCCCCGTAATTTATGTATCTTATTTTGCGAGGCTCGTCTCATTTTATTAATTAAAGAGCAAACCTAAAGAAACTATGATTTTCTATATTTTTTGGTCTCTAAGAATAAAGAAAAAGTCCTAATCAATTGATATTATAAATTTCGGGCCTCGAGTTCAGGTCCGGATTCAAACAAAAGGGAAAAACTCTTAATTTGAATCGCTACTAACTCGAAAACCCAAACTTATATTATGCTAAACCTTGAATTGAAACTCCTAAGCCAAATTCAAATTAATGGACCAAATGGATATGACTACAGCTAATTGCCGCCAATAGGCCCTGACATCAACCCCTAGAAGGGAAATTATTTGGGCATGGTGTAAACAGGAAACAGGCCTAGGCGGCTGTGATGCTTCAAGCCCCATCAAACCAGCACTATGACAATAATGACATGCAATTAAAGGAATTAATAATCTAACTAATAGAATTAAAACAAAACGATAATGCCTATCTATGTGAACCCACAGCGTGCCATGAAAAACCCAACTTTAAACCAATTATGGAATTTAACAAAATTGAACCTGTAGACAATTACAAATTAACAAGGCTTATGAGCCATTTTCAAAGTGATTGCAGTATTTTTTAGACAACTACACCTTAATTGTTTTTGGTTCATGATTTGAATTAACATATGGCAATATGAACATCAGTTCTAAACTCAACTCAAGACTAACATTACTGCACACATGATTTATTACTAAACGTTCAACTGCTTAGACTAAACATGGACGGGCCCTATGTTTTGCTTTCTATCCAAGTTCCAGTTATTAAACAAACGAAGATCACAAATCCCAAAATCCTTTTCCTGTTTCAACTATGTTCTAATTTCAAAGTTATATCTACTCAAAGCGAAATTAATTCACCATATGGCTAATGAATACTTGTTAGTTTAACAGTCTCTTAGTCAGTCCAGTTATACATATGATAACAACTCCTAGAGAACTACAAATATACAAATTAAGAATGTACTTAAACAAATATAGGCCGTCCATTATTATTTAACCATGGCAATTCGAATACACATCTCCCAAGAAACAAACGATTGAGTATTACAGTTCACCATTCCTTTTAACAGCATCATCAAAACAGGATTATAATGTGTACCTGGGTATGGAATCAAAATGAGGAGAAGGACAGGTCAGCTACAGCAGTATAAAGCAGTTGCAAAGCTTCAGCAAGTATAATCCAGCAACCACACAGCAATAGGATGGATTAAAAACCAAACAAAATATATTGCTACAACCCAGGAAGAAAGTCAAACGAATAGCAACCAGCAGGACAAACCAAACAGCCTCAAATTAAACTCGATCACCCTCAAAATTAAGCCATGAACCTCCGGATAGTTTCAACAGTCAGATCCTTAGGTTTTAATGGTGCCAAATCAGTTTAATGAACCTTAAAATCAGCCTAGACTTACAATAGAACAGTATTTTTTTGTTTTTCTGCAGTTTTTAGGTATTTTTTGGAGATTTTCTGTTTGTTTTTGTATTTTTGGGGCAGGATTTAAGATCTAAGAGAAGACTTCGACCATAAGATCAGAATTTTGAGCTCCTTTTTATTTGAAATTCAAACTTTGAAGTTCAGATTTGCAGAATGGTTTTTGGGGGGAATTTTTTGGGTTCCAAACTTGTTATTCAAGGCAATGGTCAGGCCTTTTATAGGCAAAGATGAGGGCAGTCCTCAATTTTTTGATTTTATTCAAATAGTCCTAAAGTTCTAACTTGTCACTCAAGTTAATATCCTAAACTTACTGAAATCTAAACTTGAGCCCCATTCTAGAAGATTCTGGGGACTTCTACTCTAATCCACAGCATTCTAGCCTATTGTTAAATCCCCAAAGTACCTCTGCTTTTACCCTGAAATTGCTAACCTTATCTCAACTAACTCCAGCCCCTTCTAAACCACCTAAACACGATCAGTTATAGCCAAACAACCCATTTAACTAGGATTAAACAAACAAAACTAAAATCAACCATTCAAAATCAAAACAAAACCCCTAACTGATCAAGTTAAACTGATATGAATCTAAATCAAATGGCAATGATTAATTGACTAAAAATAGAATTAAGCTTATTAGAATAGACTATAATTGTATATGGAAACAAAATAGCCAAACAGAAAAATGCTTTTAACTAGTCATGATATGTTTAATTCCAAATCGAACACAGTTGAATTAACCTAATCAGATACTAGTCTAACAAACAGATAAAAGAAAATAAGGAAAATAAACTAAAATCCTAACTTGATTAATAGGTAGACATATCAGTTAATAAGAGGAAAATAATGAAAAAATGACCAAGAAAACCTTACCTATGGAGCCCGGAACGGAGACTTGAAAAAAAAATCGATTTGAGCCTCGGAATAATGTAAATCATTTGTTCTTCTCAAAGAATAAGCGAAAACGTTATTTCGTGACTCGAATCCAATACCAAACTCAGGAAATCAGCAAAAATCGAGCCAAATTGAACTCCTAGGGTTCTGCCTTATCTACGATTTGAGATTCGAGCATTTCTGGTGATGTTTGAAGGAAACCAACGAGGGATTCAAGAAGAGGCAAACCAGGAGAGTATAGGGTATATTTTTGGGGTCGTTTGGTGGTGGCGCCGCATTGGGCGACGGAGGCGGCGTCCACAGATTTGATTATTCGAGAAGATTGGGTTGGATTTTCTGGATGATTTTTGGAGTTTTGGAAAGAGGAGCTGAAGGCGATGAAGAGGTGTAAATTTGGGTGTTATTGGGTGAACGCCACTGGCAGCGGAGATTTCCGGCCGGCGGCGGACGGCGGACGGCGTGGCGGAGATGGTGGTGGGCTGCCGGCGTTACAGGGGAGACGGTATGTACGAGGATGATGGTATATGGTCGTTGAGTTTTGTAAAGGTTTATTATAATTTTATTTAAAATGGTGGATCTCATCTGGACCGTTGGATTAGGGGTGATGGACGGTCTGGATTGATTGACGCCCAAACGGTGTTGTTTCAATAATAAAGGGGCAAGCCGGGTTTTGGGGTATTTGGGCTGGATGGGGGTGCGTTTAAATTGGTTTGGGCTGGGCAGCTTTGGCCCAAATTTGGGCACCTTATTAAGACACCTCACTTCTTTTATTAATTGTTTTCTTTTTTTTATTATTTTTCTGACTTTATAAAATGCAAAAAATTAAAATAAAGACCTAATACATTTTCAAAGTTAAGCTAATTAATTCCTAAAATTGTTTTAAAATCTATTTTGTGACAAATTCAATAATTAACAATTAAAAATACAAAAGTGGACTATTTTGGTTATTTTCTTCACATTTTGTTCTAAAAACAAATTAACCACTAATTAATCCTAAAATTAGATCTTAAATACAAATGTCAAGCATTTTTTTTTTTTTTGATATTTTCATATGAATTAAAATGCACAAATAAAATGCAAACAATTAATAAAAAATAACACAAAATTCACAAAATTGTAAAATAATGAAAGAAAACCATTTTGTTTGAATTTTTGGGAATAATTCACTTACGACAAAAATCACGTGCTCACAATTATCACCGATTTGTTCGGGGATTTTCATCTATCGCATCTCCCTTGACCAAGTTGACCTAGAAGGGTGCTCCATTTTTATGGTCGGATGAGTGTGAGGAGAGCTTTCAGAAGCTCAAGACAGACTTGACCACAACTTTAGTGTTAGTATTACCATCAACTTTAGATTCTTATACTGTGTGTTATAATGCTTCGAGAATTGGTATTGGGTGTGTGCTGATGCAGGAGGGTAGGGTTATTGCTTATGCTTCTCGCCAGTTGAAGCCTCATAAGAAGAACTACCATGTTCATGATTTGGAGTTGGCTGCCATAGTTCACGCGTTGAAGATTTGGACGTATTACTTGTATGGTGTATCTTGTGAGGTGTTTATTAATCATCGTAGCCTCCAACACTTGTTCAAGCAGAAGGATCTCAATTTGAGGCAGCGGAGACGGATGGAGTTGTTAAAAGGACTATGATATTACTTTGTACCATCCGTTGAAGGCCAATGTGGTGGCCTATGCTTTGAGCCGAAAGGCAGTGAGTATGGGGAGTTTGGCATATATTCCAGTTGGGGAGAGACCTCTTGCAGTTGATGTTTAGGCCTTGGCCAATCGGTTCGTGAGGTTGGATATTTCGGAGTCAAGTCGGGTTTTGGCTTGTATGATTTCTCGATCTTCCTTATATGACCGCATTAGAGAGCACCAGTATGATGATCTTCATTTTCTTGTCCTTAAGGACAGAGTTCAGCACGATGATGCCAGAGATGTGTCTATTTTGGGATTTATGTTGTAAATTGATTATTTTCGCATGGACTTCATTCTCTTAGCATATTTTGACGTCGTAATTTTGATTTTTTATATATTTGACGCGGGTGGAGGCTGATTCGAGGGGCAAAGGAGTCGCGGGTCAGAGTTTGGACCGGATTGAGGTGAGTAATGGTTTTAAATGTTGTCCTTAGGGTATGAAACCCCGGATTTCACATCGTTGTGCTATATTGAGGTGACGCACACACTATATGACGAGCGTGGGGTCGTGCACCATTCGGGATTGTGACTTAGTCCATTCTGAATGACTGTTTTACCGCTTATTTGAATGAAATTGTTTGCTATCATCATGTTTTGGGCCGAATGCTATATTTGGGCCCCGCGTCAACTATTTGGACCCTTAGGGGTTTTTTACAGCTATTTCCTCACTATTTTGACCTCATACTTGTACTCGGTCATGCTATACTCTGTTTTCATAATTCACCCATGTTTACTCTATTTTAACACACTAAATGATGTTCTGAGCTGAGCATCATGTTTTACTATTGCCCGAGTGGCTTATGAGATTCTGACTGAGTAAGGCCAAGGGCCTGTGTTGTGAGGATACTTTTGGGTCGGGCTACATGCTGCAATAGTGATACATTGATTTATGATTATGAGGCCGAGGGCCTGAGATTGTACACCACGAGGTGGCTTGTTGATATGAGGCTGAGAGCCTACTGATTATGCCATGAGATGGCTTGATATTGCGCTTGGGTAGTAAGGGGGCCCTCCCGGAGTCTATACACCCCCAGTGAGCGCGGTTAACTATTGTGATATGAGATATAGCCCGAGGGGCTGGTGTTGTTTCATGTTATTGCCCGAGGGGCGGATTTTATGTGCTTAACTATTCTAGTTGGTTCCATTTAATTATTTGCTTGTTAACAAGCTGTTTTTAAAGAAGCTTATTCTGAACTATGATGTCTTTATATGTTTTCACTGTTTCACTGCTTTTATTGGTTTT
This sequence comes from Nicotiana glauca, assembly GCA_026770625.1. Taxonomy (NCBI): domain Eukaryota; kingdom Viridiplantae; phylum Streptophyta; class Magnoliopsida; order Solanales; family Solanaceae; genus Nicotiana; species Nicotiana glauca. Next base: position 89,559 of record MU711968.1, on the reverse strand, counting down.
ACATTGTTTCCTTATAGCATGTTGATGTGTTTATACGTGATTTCTTATCGCTCAGTCTTCATTTATTATTACTACTCACTGAGTTGGAGTACTCAATTTACTCCCTGAACCCTGTGTGCAGATTCAGGCGCTTCAGGTCCCGCTAGCTAGTGTTGACTTTCTTCCAGCTCAAGCGGTTTGGAGATTCACTAGGTAGCTGCTCGGTGTTCGCAGCCAGTGCTTCTCCCTCTATCTTATTTTTCTCCTATTTTAGTTCTGTAATAGACCATGTAGACTCTTTCTATTTTTAATCGGTTAGTAGATGCTCATGACTGGTGACACCCCGATGTCGGGCAGTGTTGGTTTTCCACAAATTATTCTATTTCACTATTTTTAATGGGATTTGATCATGTTAATGACTTAATTATTCTATTTTAACTTTTTAAAAATGAATTGGGTATTGTGTCGGCTGGCCTTGTCTTCATGAGAGGCGTCATCACGATCGGGTCCGGGTTTAGGGTCGTGACATAAGTTCCCCGTTACTAGCCGTTGCGACAAAGTTGAGGATCTAAAGTTTCCCAATGCTCCGAAGTTTAAAAAAAGAAAAGAAAAAAGAAAAAAAAAAGAAAAGAAAAGAAAGTCAGAAAGGAAAGGCCTACAATGGCAAAATAAAGTCGAAAAGGTTGAGTTCTACCGACCAACCGTCACGGCAAAGCCTAGAAAACCAGAGGTTCTCCAGAGCCTGAAATAAAATCGGTCCTCAGGGAACAAGCAGTTGTAGTTGAGATCTTCATCCAAGAAGCCGACCCGAGATCAAGTGATTGAAATAATCAAGGCCATAAAATCAATCACCGTTTTAAACTAACCATTGTTCTTTGTTTGAAACCATGAAACAGGTGCAATTCAAAGCAACCTTGCAAGAAGCAGGTGCAACCAAAAAGAAACTGCGCAAGGGCTAGAAACAGCTTTGCAACAATAATCGATCCAAAAGGGAAGTATCCTCCAAATTCTTTCTTGCATTTTTACTAATTTTCTCCAATAAAAAATGAAATGAAAAGAAAAAAAAAAGAAGAAAAATTCAAAACCATGGTAGCATAAGGTCTCCAATCTCTAGCTACGTTTTCCCAACATAGGGTCCCATTCCCTAGTCGCTGCCAGCATAACCTGGTAGTCTTTTCCAGTATAGGGTTCTACTCCCTAGTTGATCCCTGGCATAACCCGAGGATCTTTTCCGACATAACCCGATGACTTTTCCGGCATAACCCATGGACCTCCCTGGTATAACCCGAGAACCTTTTCCAACATAATCCGATGACTTTGCATAACCCGTGGACCTCCCCGGCATAACCCGAGGACCTTTTACGGCATAACCCGATAACTTTCTCAGAAAAACACGTGGACCTCCCCGGCATAACCTGTGGACCTTTTCCGGCATAATCCGATGACCTCCCCGGTGTAACCCGAGGACCTTTTCCAGCATAACCCGATGACCTCCTCGGTATAACCCGTGGACCTTTTCTGGCATAACCCAATGACTTTCCCCGGTGTAACCCGAGGACCTTTCTGGCATAACCCGGTCATTTTTCCAGCATAACCTGGTAATCGTCGCAACTTGGAGCCTCCGATCCCCATTTGGTTTCATTTTAGATATAGGTTCTCCACTCCTTAATCTTTTTTTTTAAGGATACACAATCCTGATTTTATTGCTTTCAATAAAGAAGCAGTTTAGATTTTATTTACAACAACTCACGAAATTTTCCTACTAAAAACTATGGAAGAAAAATTTCGTTTGTTTGTTTGTTTTGGTGCCTAAGCAGGTTTTTACCTTGAGGAACAAGTTTTGAAGCAACCAAAAGAAGAAGTCTCGATTCAAATAAAAGAAAAAAAAACAAGAAAAGAAGTGAGCTCTAAGTGTCGAAGCGGAGAAAAGATGCGGACTGCTCAAGATATGATTGAAGTCACAAACTTTACATGTCCCCTTGATCTGAAAAGCTGATGAACAAGCGGTTGCAGCTAATGAGCATCGAGATTCAAACCAGAGTCTGCAGGAAGAACCAACCAAGACTCAAGATCAAGCTTTAGAAGGTTATAGATAGGAATCTTGTAACTCGTAGTTGATAGGCTTAGCTAGTTTAGCTTTTCATTTTCCATTTTGGTGTAATAAGGAGCTCAGCAAACAGAAATGGTAGCAATAGAAATGAAATCACAATTTCTCGGTAGTCCCAGCTACCAAAACTTTCAGAACTACACCGACCTGATTTCTTTATAGCCAAGGATATGTAGGCAACCTCCGAAGCAAGGTTCGGTCAAACTTTTTCAAAATGCTTCCAAATGGAGTTTCAAATGGGAAAAAAATTCTCGTAATTGCTCACTTTATCATTGCCCAAAAACTTTTTATGTTTCCAAACAAAGAGGGGCAGCTGTGAGCACCTAATTTTTGCCCTACATGAAAATAACTCCTAAAAATAGATCAAAAATAATTTTTAATTGATTTTTAGGAGTTTTTCTTTATTTAGTTGCATTCCATGTATTTTTAATATTTAAAATTATTGAAAAATCATTAAAAAAATTATTATATTTTAATATCATGTCATCTTAGGTTCAATTTGCATGTAAGAATTAATTTTATTAAGAAAAAATTACAAAAATGGTCATTTTTACATATTTAGATTTTAGTCTTTAAAATTTAGTATTTTTTTTAGTTTTAAGTTAATTAGTTGTTTTAATGTAAAAAATAAATTAAAAAGTTTTCTACAAAATAGATTAATTTAGGATTTTAATTAATTAAAAAAAGAAAAAAGAAGAGAACAAATAAAATAAAATAGGAAAATATGATTGGTCTTGTTTATTCAAAATTGGGCTAATCTTAAATTGGCCCCAATTAACTAACCCAAATACAATCCTTTAGCCCCAGTCCAAACCACAAAATAACCTACCCGACCCGCCTGACCCGAACTGGCCCAAATCCCCTCCAATTAAACTCATTTCCTAAACTCAACCCTAGAGATATAACAATAGTCGGATCCCCCATTCCCTAACCTAGAAAAAGAGCCCTAAGACCTAAACGGCGCACCCCACCCTTGTTGCTTCCTTCTTTCTTCATTTTCCATAGATAAACACAACAGACGTCCCATTCTCTGAAAGGAGCGAACAACGGCGCTCCTGTTCTTGAACTCCCTCCTCTATGAATAACTAGCAGCTCCTTCACCTCTCCAAGCCGCCACCCATCTCCAAACCTGGCCATTCCTTCTCCTTCTTCACCTAGTAGCTTCTTCTCCCTCTTCATTCCCTCCAACACACAATGATTTGAGAGTTTACACACTCTTCAATTGAAGTGAAGCCATAAATCGAAGAAGCTTCTATGAAAAAATGGCGGAAGGCAAAGGATTTTCGTTTGTTCATCTAGTCATAATAGCACTCAGCTTAACTGCTTTCGTTTTCTCCATTGCCACCGAACGTCACCGCAGCACTATCTAAAAATAAAATAACTTCTAAAAAATAGAGTAAATTAAAAGCTTCTCTTCTCAGATTTTAGTTTATAATCCTGGGATATCAAAGTTGATTGAGCTGTTAGAAGTGCTGATTTTAGGGAATCTGTTGCTTTTGGGTTCGCTTGATTTTAACTCCTATTTTCATATCTCCGTTTGATTATGTTATGTTAATTCTTTGCGAATTAGGTATGTGTACACACCCATGTTACTCTGTTTGAATTCTGTATGGAAAAGGCAATCTGTTCACCTTTTATTTGGGGTCAAATGTTAAAATCTATCGTGTGTATCTGCTGGTTTTGTTTTGAATTGTCCTCCCTTTTACACTAAAGAACCGTTTATCCTCTAATCATGTTCAAATGTTTAGATCTAGTATGTATAATTTCTAAATTGGTTTTACGAATTCCTTCTCTATTAAGCTTTGAAATTTTCAGTAGGTTAAAGTTAGATATTCAAATTGTTAAATGCTAAGAGATAGTTTGATGTTTACTGTTGATTATTAGTCAATATTAGAGTTTTAATTAGTCAATGTTAGCATTTCATTTGTAATACCATAGATCCATTGCTCAAGTGTCTTGAAGAATCTGGATGTGCTTGTTCGTTTGAAATAAATTCCGAAATTGAAATAGGTTCCGAAACTGAAATCCTCGGATTAAGTGAAATAATGAAAACGTCAATATCAATTCATGAGCTTGTTTAAGGCTTGAACAGATTTAAAATCTAAAAGAATCTAAGTGTGTCCATCCGTATATTGATTGGCTTCAATTGAGCTAAACCTTTAGTTTTGAATTTGTTGGAATCAAGCTTATAATAGCGTTCCCAAGTTTGTGGTAGATATATAAAGTCAGTTGGTAATTTTATGTTCTTAAAGTCTCCTTTGGTTTAACTGGTATGAATTTAGGCTAATGGTTGATGAATTTTGAGTTCTCAGCATCTCCTCCAACCCATACATTTCTCAAATTTAACACACGATCTTGAATATAGAAAAGTAATTGATTCTATGAACATCCGTAGATTTCTTTACTTGAGTACAAATCTTTTAAAATAAAATAAAGCGTGTCATACACAAATAAAATCCATAACCCATGGCCCTCACATTAATACTAACTAGTGTAGAAAATACTATGAACATTCGTAGCTTTAATTTATACTTGATTAATAATAAACCATCATGATTATGGATACAGTTTCCATGACATAATTATGATGCCTAATTTCCAAATTCGGGTGTGCATTTCATGTGATCCAATCATAACAAATTTGAACAATAATAAAAATGAACATATCGTGAATCACGGATGTATTTCATGTAGCGTGGTTTGCGGTGTGTTCCAAAACGGTAAGTATACGACAATCGTAACTTGTTCAAGAAATAATTCCATAAATCCTAAAAAGTGGTTTAAATAAATAAAAGCGATTATAAAGTTAAAATGAACAATAGGTTTAAAATATGTAATTAATTAGATAATTAGGCCAATTTTAATAGTTTAAGCGACCGTGCTCGAACCACGGAATCCGGATATGCCTAACACCTTCTCCCGGATTAACAGATTTTCTTATCTAGAATTTCTGGTTTGCAAACTTTTAAATAAAGTCAAATTTCCTTGATTTGGAATTTTAAAATAAATTGGTGACTTTGGATACCAAATAAACTATTCCAAGTGGCGACTCTGATAAATTAAATTAAATTAAATACTCCCATTTTAATTAATATCACTTTAATTAGAAAAACTTCCTTATACGCCCCCTCGGTTGGTAAAAAGAAGGTGTGACAATGCTAAGTTCTCCGAGTGTGAGTTTTTGCTAGAGTTAGTGGCATTCTTGGGGCATATTGTGTCAGGAGGGTATTAAGGTGGATCCCAAGAAGATTGAGGCAGTTTAAAGTTGGCCACGTCCTACTTCAGTGACCGAGATCAGGAGTTTCTTGAAGTTAGTAGGTTATTACCATCAATTCGTGCAGGACTTTTCATCTATTGCATCACCTCTAACTAGATTTACCTAGAAAGGTGCTCCTTTCCGTTGGTCCAATGATTGTGAGACGAACTTTCAAAAGCTTAAGACGGCTTTGACTACAGCACCAGTTCTTGTGTTGGCTTCTGGTTCGAGGATGTATACGGTATATTGTGACGCTTCACGTGTTATCTTGGGATGTGTGTTGATGCAGCATGGGTGAGTTATTGCATATGCTTCACGTCAGCTAAAGATTCATGAGAAGAACTACCATGTGCATGACTTGGAGTTAGCAGCGATTGTTCATGTCTTAAGATATGAAAGCATTATCTGTATGGAGTATCCTATGAGGTTTATACTGATCCTCGCAGCTTGCAGCATTTGTTCAAGCAGGGGGACCTTAATTTGAGGTAGCATAGATGGCTTGAGTTATTAAAGGATTATGACATCACCATTCTTTATCATCCGGGCAAGAAAAATGTGGTCGCGAATGCCTTGAGTAGGAAAGCAGAGAGTATGGGTATCTTGGCATTCATTTCAGCGAAGGAGAGGCCATTAGCTTTAGACATTCAGTCCTTGGCTAATAGACTTGTGAGGTTGGAGATCTCAGAACCCAGCCGAGTTCTTGCGTATGTTGTTGCTTAGTCTTCACTTTAGGGCCGATAATGGCTCGTCGGTTCAATGATCCGCACTTGGCAGTTCTCAGAGCTGCATGGTAGTGCCAAGGAGGTTTCTATTTGCGGGGATGGTGTTCTGCGACTCCAGGGTCGCCTATGTGTTCCTAATGTTGATAACCTGAGGGGGGGGATTTTATAGGAGGCACACAGTACACGATATTCCATTCATCCAGATGCTACGAAGATGTATCGCACCCTGAGACAATATTATTGATGGCGACGGATGAAGAAAGACATAGTTGAGTATTTGGCTCGGTATCTGAATTATCAGCAAGTTAAGTATGAGCACCAGAGGCCAGGTGGACTATTGCAGCAGATTCTTATACTTGAGTGGAAGTGGGAGCGCATTACTATGGACTTCATAGTCAGATTTTTGCGGACATTGAGGAAATTTGATGCGGCTTGGTTCATTGTCGATAGGTTGACCAAGTCGGCCCACTTTATTCCAGTAGCGACTACATATTCTTCAGAGAGGTTGGCACAGATCTACATCTGGGAGATAGTTCGATTGCACAGTATGCCCATTTCCATTATATTAGATAGAGGCCCTCAATTTACTTCTCATTTCTGGAGAGTTGTTCAAAGTGAATTGGGGACCCGTGTGGAACTCAGCACAGTATTCCATCCCCGGACTGACAGACAATCGGAGCAGACAGTTCAAATTTTGAAGGATATGCTTAGAGCAAGTGTGATTGACTTTGGAGGATAGTGGGATCAATTCTTGCCTTTGAACGAATTTGCTTACAACAACAGTTATCAGTCCAGCATCGAGATAGCTCCATTTGAGGCTTTATATGGCCGGTAATGTCATTCTCCTATCGGGTGGTTTGAGCCCGATAAGGCTAAGTTGTATGGTACAAATTTGGTGAAAGATGCCTTAGAAAAGGTAAAGTTGATTCAGGAGTGGCTTCGCACAGCTCAGTCCAGATAGAAGAGTTACGCGGATCAGAAGGCGTGCGATGTATCATTCATGATCAGTGAGAAGGTTCTCTTGAAAGTCACGCTAATGAAGGATGTTATGAGATTCAGGAAGAAGAGCAAGTTGAGCCCAAGGTTTATTGGTGCATTTGAGGTGTTGAAGCGAGTTGGGGAGGTTGCTTACAGGCTTGCTTTACCTCCCAGCTTATCGGGAGTTCATTCAGTTTTTCATGTGTCTATGCTCCGGAGGTATCATGCCGACTTGTCCCATGTGTTAGACTTAAGTACTATTCAGCTGGATGAGAATTTGGGTTATGAGGAGGAGCCAGTTGCCATTATTGACAGGCAAGATCGCCAGTTGAGATCCAAAAAGATTTCTACAGTAAAGGTCCAGTGGAGGGGCCAACCAGTCAAGGAGACGACCTGGGAGTCCAAGAAGGACATGCGGAGCAGATATCCACGCTTATTCGAAACTTCAGGTATGAATCAAAACTCGTTCTAGGACGAACGTTTGTTTAAGAGGTGGAGAATATAACGACTCGACTGGTTGTTTTGCTTTTTAGAACCCCGCTCCCCTAGATAAGACTTTTCGTACTTGCTTTTACCGATTTATGACTTGCGGGAATGGTTAGTTCGGGATTTGGAAGAGTTTGGGTCGAAATCGAAACACTTCGTTCCTTAAAGTTGGCTTAAATGGCCAAGTTTGACTTCGGCCAATTTTTTGACTAAACGACCTCTGAATTCGGATTTGAAGATTCCAACAGGTTCGTATGATGATTTCAGACTTATGCGTATGTCCAGATCGGGTTTTGGATGACCCGAGAGAGTTTTGGTTCTAATATTAAAAGTTGATTCCTTAAAGATTTTAAAGTTCTTAAATATTTGGTTTCAAGCGGGTTTTTATATTATTGAGGTCCGAACAGAGTTCCGAGATGGGGAATAGTTCTGTATTGTTATTTAAAACTTGCACGCAAAATTTGGTATCAATCCAAGCAGTGTAAGTGTGTTTCATCGAATTAGAAGTAAATTGAAGAACTTGAAGTTTATAAGTTTGATTCATTTGGTTTTAGGGGGTGATTCTTAGATTGAGCATTATTTCGGGTGTTCTGAGGGTTCGAGCGAGTCTGTTTCATGATTTTAAACTTGTCGGTATGTTCGGACGGGGCCGGAGGGCCCCGAGCATCAATCAAACATGGTTTCAAACTTGTCGGTATGTTCGGACGGGGCCGGAGGGCCCCGAGCATCAATCAAACATGGCTTGAGTGAAGTTGGAAATTTTTGGAAGGACCTGAAGCTCCAGATATCTGTCATAACGCACCTGTGGTTGGTCAGACGCAGGTGCGAGACCACAGAAGCGGTTGAGCCCTCGTAGGTGCGTCCAAGGGGGAGGAGCCTAGGAACCGCAGATGCGACTCCCTTTCCCCAGAAGCGAAATCGCGGGAGCGGCCCCCAGACTGCAGAAGTGGTCCCAGCCAGCCCAACCCAGCTCCATAGATGAGGACGTTCCTAACATGAGCTAAATCGGAGATGCGATCCCCTAATCGCAGGTGCGGTAATCGCTGAAGGCAATGCCTTCATTCAATACGAGAATGTGTCATTTTTGACACATTTCCTTCATTGTTTGGGCGATTTGGGAGCTTTCAAATAGGGGATTTCAACCTAGCATTGTGAGCTAAGTCATTTCTACTTAGTGTGAGTTTAATACTTGATTTTGGGTAGATTAACACATAATGATTAGTAAAAAATTATGGAATTAGAGTAAAACCTAGGGTTTTAATAAAAATAAGATTTTACCACGAAATTTGTTATGGAATGAAGTAAAAATCATATATTTTAGATCCTTAGTTTATGGGTAACAACTTCCCTAAAAAAATTTTGAAATCCGGGCATGTGGGCCCGGGGATGGATTTTAGGAAACTTGTGTTTAAGGTTGGGGAATTACTTTAATAGTTAGAATACGAACATTTGAGCTTGTATCGACTAGTTCTTACCTCATTTAATTAGTTTTGGATTGTTCGACTCTAAATTGAGGGTTTGAGTTTGTTCTTGATATTGGAAGTAAGCTTTGGAGCTAAGTGAGTCTCCTTTCTAACCTCGTAAGAGAAAAATAAACCCCTAAGGGAATCTAATAAATGTATGTGATTGTTTGTGAGGGCTACATACGTACATGATGACGAGAGTCCGTGCGTAGCTACTATTATGCTAATTTTTCGAGTAGCTTAGGACTCGTATAATACCATACTTGCAAATGTCTATATCTCTTCATGTCACTTGGGATATGTTAGGGTTTGAAAATAAATATATATGTGAACGTATGCACTTACTTGAGAACTTGTATGAATTTATATGACTATGAATGCGCCTTTATGTGTCTTCTTGATAATAATTGATATTTGTGGATCGGGCTGATCGTCTCGGTAGAAATAGATGCATCTATGGTTTGCGCCATTCGACCCTCTGGCAGTGCACATTTTCTTTCATGTTGGACCTGACCATACGACCTCGACATAATGTGCGCATGATATTTATGTAAAATCTTATCCATGACTTACTCTGTTAAATGCCTTGGAGTGCAACTATTATAAGACATGACTGAAATTGATATATTGTTTTCTTGAAATTCTGAGCTTGCCATCATGTCCATGTTATCCGTGCTTAGTGTAATCTCTAATTATTATTGATATTGACCTTAGTAAGTGTCAAGTCGACCCCTCGTCACTACCTCTTTTAGGTTAGACTGGATACTTGTTGGGTACATGTTGTTTATGTACTCATACTACGCTTATGTACTTAATTGTACAGGATCTGAGGCATGTACATTTGGCTACTTGTCTGGTGCGCATTCTTGATAGTAGGCCGAGATTTCCACGGTGAGCTACTCCCTTCCTATGCCATTTAGCAGCATGATGGAGTCTCTCTTGTTTTTGACTGTCTATTCTATTTCAGACAGTAGGATAGATTTATTATTTTGTATATTCTACTAGATGCCCATATACTTATGACACTAGGTCTTGGCACACACATTGGTAGACCATTCTTTTGGATTGTATATCTATTATTTTAAGTTGCTAGTTATCACTTGTTTTAAATTTAAGTTAAGAAAATGCCGGAGTTGTTTTGGTAAAGTAAAATGAGGACTCACTAATATCTTCGATTGGCTCGCCTGACAACGGTGTTAGGCTCCATCATGACCTATAATGAAATTGGGTCGTGACATGTTAAATTTAAACCTAAATTAAAAGTACAATACATTGTTAAATAGCATACTTTTGTGAAACATATACTTAATCAAAGAAATACCAGTAAATTAATTAGTATACTACTGATTAATATGTCCAATGTTGCTTATTAAATATGTCCAACATTATACCAAATTAATCGTACAGTTTTAAGTATATATATAAAATAATTTCTTTTAGAAAATGATAAATATAATGCAGAGGAATTAAAATAGAGCGGAAGAAAGTAAATATGTAAAGAAAAAGTTAAACATAATGTTGACACGTAATATAAAAGGGATTTTAAGCTAGCATTTGGACATAGATTTAGTTGAAATTTGAAAAAATAATTTTTGAAGTAATTTTGAAAAATAATTTTTGGAAGTTAAAATTATATTTGGACATGCATTTATTTAAAAAAATAATTTGAAATTTTGTGAGTAGGAGAACATGCAAGGGTTGCTTTGATGGTAAGCAACCCTCACTTCCAACCGAGAGATTGTGAGTTCGAGTCTCTCCAAGAGCAAGGTAGGAAGTTCTTGGAGGGAAGGATGTCAGGAGTCTATTTGGAAACAGTCTCTCTACCCAAGGGTAGGGGTAAGGTCTGCGTACACATTACCCCAGACCTCACTATGTGAGATTATACTGGGTTGTTGTTGTTGTGAGTAGGAGAACAAGTTTCACCCAAAATCTACCCTAAACTAGATTTTGGGAACATGAAAAATAATTTCAAATTTTTTTTAAAAATAGATCATTAATCTATGAACAAACAATATTTTCAAAAAAGATTTGAAAAAACGTTGCCAAAATGTATGGTCAAACGGGGCCTAAGAAGTTTGATTTTGTTGATGACTCCAAAATTTTCTTTTCAGTTTTTATTTTGCACAAATTCCAATATAACTGTCTTCATTAAGATACATATTCCAAATGCTAATACCAAAGACCCGTTTGGTCATAGATTTTGTCAAAGTTTATTTAATTTTTTTTGTTGGCAAATAAACGTTTGTTCATAAATTTTATTCATATTTTTACAAATTCCCAAAACCAACTCAAGAGCTGGTTTTGGCCTAATTATTACTATTACATTTTTTAAAAATTGCCTCAAACTTTTATATTTTATAAAAGAGCACACCATTTATTATTTTGTAATAATGTTGCTTCGTCTTCTCGGTTATCTAATAGTGTATTATGTATTTCATTATAAAAATAATAATTTGTACTAAATTTATTTATGTTCGGCATATGGTTTGCAATAATATAATGAATGTTATTGATGAAGGTACTATTGTGTATTTGTGATAGTTTTTAGGACTTGTACGTATAAGCCATATTTTATACTATTTTTGTAAAAGTGAAGTATGTTTTAAAAACTGTCAAACACATTTTTATCTTCAAATTAAACTTTACCAAAAGTAAAATTTTCAAAATAAATTGAAAATATGTGACCAAACGCTAGCTGGATACCATCCATACAAATTTACCGTCGAAATCAATCAATGTCGTTCGATGACGTCGGAATTTTGCGTGATTTCATCATACCTTCATAGCTTGAGGGCAGCGATGGTAATTACGTATTTTAGGAGCGCCTGACCAAAATTATTTTATTTTGGAAGTGCATTTCTGTCCTATCCCCATTTAAATAACCATCTATTCTATACGTTATTAATAGGAGAGAACAAAGCTCTCTCCTTAAGTCAAGTGGCACCCTAAAAAGAAGCCATATGACATAATTAGTTACTATTTGGTTAGTTAGTTAATAATTAGTTATTATTTTTAAATTTAAATATCTATAAAAACTGAAAATAATAAAAAATAAAAAAATGACCATCTATATTATATTTAGTTAATAATTAGTTATTAGTTATTATTTTTTTGAATTTATGTATCTATAAAAA
>MU711968.1:33443-63673 GCA_026770625.1 Nicotiana glauca | reverse complement strand
CGTGAGCTAGTGACACCAGATTTTGGGTAGAGATATGTTTTAAACTTCCGCATTTTGATTTCATTTTATTAAACTTAAAGTCTTCTGCACTTATTTAATTATTTTCAGTATATTTATATTGTTGAGGTTGATTAGAGAATGTTTGAAGTTTGGCTGGCCTAGCTCCATTAGTAGGCGCTATCACGACTCCCGATGGTGGAAAATTCGGGTCGTGACAATTATAAATCTTTTCATATATGACAAAAAGAAAGTGAATATTAAATATTGCTCAATATAATAAAAAAAATATAGAACAAAAAGGTTATTCACTAACTATATAAGTACATTTGATTCATTATTAGGTATATCATATTGACAAGTAAGATGATAATTGAATTTTATTAAAGTAATATAATCTAGTAGGATCAAACAAGCCCGATCATAATTTAATTTAATTAATATTTTTTAATACTGACCGTGCATCGCGCGGGTACGACTACTAGTTAGCTTTAAATTGTAATTATATTTCTTGATTGAGGAACCGGTCCAAGGACAAAGTGGAAATGACACTAGGGCTATACTTTAAAGGGATGCTATTTAGGAAGTTGTTTATCTCGAAAATACGAGTAATAATTAAATTTGTTTATGGTTTTAAAGATACGTGATTAAATTCAATACTAATTAATAACCAAGAAATCTAAAGTATAAATGATAGAAGTAAGTTGAATCAAACTAGTGTTATAGCAAGCCTCGACCTCGAGCTGGGATGGCCTCGAGGTTGGACAACAAGAAAAAAAATAGTAAAATAAAGATAAAGGAGCTGAGAGACAATTCTGATGAAATATGAGCAATAAAGTAAGAGAGTATATTATTTGCCAATGATTGATGATGGTTACAAATGATTGGGTCCCCTTTATATAATAGGGAAACCTTAAATGAGGTACATTTCTTTTTACAATGAAGAATTTTATTGGGATAACTGTATAACCATCTAGTACGGATTCGTACTAACTCATATGAATATATTCAGAAATTTATGCCATGATCTTGGAGACGTGGCAAGAATCTTGATCTTTCTGTTACAAACCCATAACAGTACCATCTCGGGGTTGGTCATATTCTACTTCGATACTCATCGTGCACTTCAATCTTCGAGCCTTGTGTTATGCCCTTGAACTCGAACCCGATCCATATTGAATCTATCCCTCGATGCGAGCCCTATGTTCCTCGTTGTAAGTCCTCAAGCCCACAAAATATGGGCCGTATGATTTTACCGTATACATATAGTCCCCGCGTTTCTTAGAGTAAAATGATAAGAAACAATTTGAACCTCGATTTTGTGGAGACCTTGATGATGATGTCATTCCTGTGACGTTGAAGCTCAAAGTGACAGAAACTTTTTGTTGGTTCGCTTTCCCAAAATATTAAATGCTTCTCCAGTGATGGTCGACCACTAGTGCCGTTGAATCGTCGCTGCTCACCTATAAATACAAAGGTTTAATTTCAGAAAAAATGTTACTTCAATCCTCAAGCCACCTCTGACCTTCTTTTATATCTCCTTCTCTTCATCTATTTTCTCTCATTATCTACTACTCCTGTTCCTTTTAGTGTCAGAAAATACCAAACTCCACCTATCTCCATTTCCTCTAACTCGAATTAATGGCGAAAACTTCAAAGACAGTTCCCCAAAAGGAGAAAGCTTCTTCCTTCCCTTCACGGCCAGCCAAACTTGTGGCGCCGGCCCTTCACGAGATTATTACTGTCCCCTGCGTGTTAAAGAAAGAACTCAACATTGAAAATCCCACCGCAATCTCAGGCCGATGCAAGCATGTATCCCAGTATATTAGTTCGATAATGAAGAAGCATCTCAAAGCCATGAAGAAGACTGTGGCTAGGGGGTGGTAATTGCTATTTGGTCGTTTACTTATCTTTGGTGCTTAATCTTTCTGAGTTTGAAGGCGCTAGAACCAATATCACCTCGTCAACTGAAAATATTCCTTTGCAGCATGTTATTCCCCGTAAATTGTTCTTACACCATCCGTGTTGGGAATTTCATCATTTGATAAAGAGTTGAAGGTACTGCCCTCATGTTGTGGATCCATGGCCTCCTGAGTAGTGTGTTGTATCTCATGTCGCCTTCAATGACATGGAATTTTGTATCTTGGATGGTACCGGACACGTTCACTGGTAGGATTATCTCCCTCTTCATTGTTTCACTTGCCATGTTGAAGTCGTTCAAGACCCGAATGTAGGTACAATTTGGTCCTGCATGCCGAGCTTCTCTATGACCCTCGACCTGATTATGTTTGTTGGGCTACCTGGATCCACGAGAACACGCTTAATTTGAATTTTATTTAACAAAATAGAAATTACTAGGGCATCATTGTGCGGCTAGGAAATGCCTTCCACTTTCTCATAATTGAACGATAGGATGCCCTCGGGCGCATAGATCCGAGTAATTGACACCTTGGTACATTTGAATACAGTCCCTTATGGAACATCAAATCCGCCAACGATCATATGAATTACATGTTGCGGTTCTTACTACTCATTCTTTTTGTTGGCGTCTCTTTCCCTGAAGTGGTTCTTAGCTCGATCATTGAGAAATTCTCAAAGATGGCCTCGTTGAACAATCGAGCTACCTCCTCCCTCAGCTGCCTGTAATCTTCGGTCCTATGGCTATGTGTGTCATGATATTTACACATCAAGTTTGGATTTCTTTGAGAAAGATCAATTTGTATAGGCCTGGGCCACCTTGTGTCTTTGATCCTTCCAATAGCTGACACGATCCCCGATTCATCAATACTAAAATTATACTCCGATAATTGAGGTGCTTCCACGGGATTGGTGCGTTTATCAAAACCATTCTTACTCATGAGTCCCTGAGAGATTTGACCTCGATCATTTCTTCGACCGTTCCGAGGAGCATTATGCCCCGAACCGTTGTTTCTACGATCAACATATGGCTGATATTGTTCCCTATTTGATCTTAGTTCCCTGTCTATATCCCTTGGGGCTTTAACTGCCAATCTATTAGGATGAAGTGAACCCGAGGGGGCTCCCAACTAGTTGTCTTTGACCCTAATCTTTGATTGGTAACGATTATGTACGTCTGACCAAGTCACAGTTGGGTACTCAATCCGATTTTGCTTCAACTGTCGTGATGCGATCGAACTCCGCTCGTTCAACCCCTGCATAAAAGCTTGCACTGCCCAATCATCTGAGACTGGTGGTAATTCCATTCGCTCCATTTGAAATCGAGATACAAGCTCCCTTAACATCTCATCATTTCTCTATCTTATCTTAAAAACGTCTGATTTCATCGTCGCAACCTTTATAGCCCTGGCGTGTGCCTTCACGAAGGCGTCTGCTAACATAGCAAACGAATCTATAGAATGTAGTGGTAAGTTGTGATACCAAATCATTTCTCCTTTTGACAAGGTATCCCCGATTTTTTTCAACAAAACCGACTCGATCTCATCATTATTTAGGTCGTTTCATTTAATCTCGCAAGTATACAAGGTAATGTGTTCATTAGGGTCACTTTCCCATTGTACTTAGTTATATCGGGCATGCAGAACTTTTTAGGAATAGGCTTCGGTGCCGCACTCAGAGGAAATGACTTTTGTATGAATTTCTTGGCTCCAAACCTTTCAAGACAGGGGATGCTCCCGGTATTTGATCGACACGAGAGTTGTACGTCTCCATTTTTCTGTCATTATCCTCAATCTTTTTCTCCCCCGACTCGATTCTATTGGTGAGTTTTTCGAGCATTCTCATAATCGTGGGGTCAGTCCCCGAGCCATTACCGTTTGTTCTTTCAGACACCGGCTCAGTACGATGAGTGATTTTTGGCTTGACCACACTTGGAGTTTTATGCTGACTTTAAAGCTGAGCGATGGCAACCTATCGAGCTTGTAATAATTTGAATATTACTTGAAGGCTAACTCCTCCATCTCCTACACCCGGTGTTCCTTGGCCACCAGATTAGGCTTTCCCACGTACACTTCCTCCAGAGTCTACGCCTAATTCCGCATTCTAAGCAATGTATGAACTAACATCAACCGGTTCCACGTTTGGCACTTCTCCGGGGTTAATCGGTGGTACATCGACCCCTACATTGTGGTTCTCCCCATGGAATCCAAGACCATTGTCACTATGTACGGGTGCATTTTGCGAGTTTGACATGTTTTAACCTAAGAACAAAAACTCTTGACAAGAACAAGTGTGAAGATAATGTGTGTTATCGGAATCAGTACTGAAACAACCACTATTATCTTTAGCCCCACAGTGGGCGCCAAATTGTTTACCTCGAAAATACGAGTAACAATTAAATTTATTTATGATTTTAAAGATACATGATTTAATTCAATACTAATTGATAACCAATAAATCTGAAGTATAAATAATAGAAGTAAGTTGAATCAAACCAGTGTTTAAGCAACCCTCAACCTCGAGCTGGGATGGCCTCGAGGTTGGCCAACAAGAACAAGAACAGTAAAATAAAGATAAAGGAGCTGAGAGACAATTCTGATGAAATATGAGCAACAAAAGTAAGAAGTATATTCTTTGCCAATGATTGATGATGGTTACAATGATTGGGTCCCCTTTATAGAATAGGGAAACCCTAAATATGGTACATTTTTATTTACAGTAAAGAATCTTATTAGGACATGTGTATAACCGCCTAGTTTGGTTTCGTACTAACTCGTACGAATCTATTCTAGAATTTGCGCCATGATCTTGGGGACGTGGCGAGAATCTTGCTCTTTCTGTTACAAACCCATAATAGCAGCATCCCGGGATTGGTCATTTTCTGCTTCGATACTCATCATGCACTTCGATCTTCGAGCCTTGTGTTTTGTCCTTGAACTCGAACCCAGTCCATACTGAATATATCCCTTTATGCGAGCCCTTTGTTCCTCGATGTAAGCCCTCAGCCCACAAAATCAGGGGCACATGATTTTACCGTATACAGAAGTAGTCAGTGTGTCTTGAATTTTTAGTTTTTCAGTTTAATATTTCAGGAAAATAATATTCTGAACTGTCTTGAAGTTAAAATTTTTAGTTTAAAATTTCAGGACAAAATAAATATTGGTTAATCTCTAAATAACATTTGTGAGAATGAGTATTGAGAAAATCTTTCTTTATACCCATCAATTCCAAACTATTTACCCTTTAATGCTCATACCCAAACTATTTACTACTCCTACCCCTGCGCCTAAAATATTTACCCGGTTTTTGTATAAACTCTTCCACAACTACAATGAAACAAAAAAAACCAAGAAATAGCAAAGAAAAAGGTAGCCATGGATGCGGAAGAAAGAACAAACCAGCTAGTCTTGCACACAAACTCTTTTTTTTGCACACCCAAATATCAATGACTTGGATAAAGTTCGCGTCCATGAAGAAGACTTGGACAAACTCTTCCATTTCACCTATATCATTCTTCAAAAAGAAATTAGATATGATTATCTGGGAAGTTGACCTCTGGCTAGTTTCAATCCTGCTCCACTTTTTCTTGGTTATTCTTTTCCTAGCTCTTGCTCTTGCCTTGGCCCTTGAATTAAAAATTTTTATTTTGAAGATTTTGTGTTTGATTCAAAGTGGGCATTGTTAAATATTGCTTATAATACCTTCTGGAAGTTCATACTGAAATTTGATAGCATTTGGAGCTGATTTGAGGTGATTGAGATCGAATTTTTCAGTTAAAAATCAAAGAAGAACACAGCTACAATAGACCACTACGGTATACAACATTCTGTAGGAGTATATAGTTATACTGCAACAGTATACTATTATAGCATACAATACAATTATATTGTTATAGTATACTATAATAATATGTAATATACTATAACACTATGCTGTAATATTATATAATATACTATAATAGTATACTTATTTCATGTAAATTCACTTGTCTTTTCCCTTTTACTTTACTTTAAAACTTTTACCCAACATAAGGGGCAAATTAAAATTGCAAAAAAAAAAAAAAAAAAAAATTATAGTATGATATATAATGTAACGGTATACTCTTACAATTAGATCCTTTTAGAAATTTTTGAAATTTTTATTAACAACTGATATTATTTCAGTTTGATAATTGAATTATTTTTTTAACTCTTTACGTATAATTGTATACCATGTTGGTATAGCTATATACTATACTAGTATCATATGTTAGTTAATATTTTTTGGTTGTATTAGCTACATTTAATTGATACATAATTTTATTTTTTAGTAATAATATAAAAAAAGAATAATAAAAAATAGTAAAAACAGTAAATGAAATTAGATTATGAAGAGAAAAGGAATATAAAAAAAAGAAGTTAAATGAAATTAGAAAAGGAAAAAAGAAAAAAATAAAAAGAAACCGAGAAAAAAGAAAAGGAGAAAAGAAAAAAAGAAGCAAAGAAATAAAAAGAATTGGAGAATAAAGAAAAAAAATTCCACAGAAACTACTATGGATAGGAAATGTAATTAGTTTATAGGTTGAAAGATAATGGGTAGACAAGGCTAAATAGTTTTATTTTTGTGGGTAACTATGTCAAAATTCCATGACGTTATAGCCAGTTTTCGGACTTATCATTCAAAAATAGCCAGCGTTTACCAAGTCAATGAAAAATAACCACTATTTTACTGCAACAGATACAGGTCCAGCATAATATACTGGAGTTCGGTGCACCTGTGTATGAACTCCAACATATTATGCTGGACCGGTATATTTTGCTGGCTCCAGTATAATTTACTGGAGACTGGAGTACCGGTGCTCCAAACTCCAGCATATTATGCTAGATCGGTATACTTGCTGGAACTCCAGTATATTATGCTGGAGTTCTAGTATACTTATGCTGGAACCCCATCGTATTATGCTGGAGTTCCAGTATACTTATGTTGGAACTCCAGCATAATATACTACCGTATTTTTCAAGTTTTGAATAGTGTTTTCGCTCAAATTTATCTTTATATGAAAAATGAATAAATTTCGATTACTTTTAAAACTTGGCTATTTTTGAATGACTATTTGTAAATTTGGCTATTTTTGAATTTCTTCCCTATTTGTGAGCTTGCCCAAGGACAACACTTCCCAAGTTATGGCCCACACCAAACAGGCCGTGCAGTTTTGGGGTCAACTCTGAAAGCTGTTAATTGACAATAATACCCTTCGGAAGGAAATTCGTAAAAGTTTCTTTTTTGTTTATTACATTCCAAATTCTTTCTACTCGGGCAAGAATCTAATACTTGGCACTTCTTTTTCATTTGTTTTCTGAACTGAAACCCCAAAAATACCAAATCCTCAATAGACGGGTCCACGATCCTTAACGTGCACCCCTTTTGTACATGACTTTCTCCTTGAGAAATTGGAATCCCAAATTCTTCGGTTTTCAATGCTTGTAACTTTATGGCATTTGCAAGATAACAGCAGCTGAATCCCCATCCCAGATCAAGAATGAAGTTTTCTTGGCAAATCGCCGTTTTCTCTACCGTTCTTTTCATTCTCGCATCTGGGTCTTATTCTATTGAGAATTTTCATCAAGCGTAAGCCGTTTTTTTGCAGAAATTTACTTTGAGTTATTTGGTTTCAAGTGCTTTGTGTTTCTTGCGATCTGTAGTAATATTAGTATAAAATGCTATGGGCTAGTGAGACATAAGCTCGAGCAATGAGAACGCAAAGTTGCTTGTTTAGAATTCACAATGTAAAGTATTGCTTGTTCGTCTTTGTACTTTCTCTCCCAGGTTTTATATCAGTTAACTAACCTTTTTAAAATTTTCTTTACTTGATGATTGCTAACATGTTTAAGTATAATGTCTATCTAGAATGATTGAACCTGCCCTTGTGTTTATCCATGATATTCATATAGTAGGTTCAGTGTTAACTTTTATTCCTATGACCAGCATGCCCCATTATATACAACAATAAACAAGGACAGCCTCAATCCTGAGCTAGTTGGGATCGGTTATATGAATCCTCATTATCCATTTTAATATATCTAGATCAGCTTGCCAGTCAAAAAAACACTAGATGATTTCTTCCAATTTGCCTAAGCCGTGGTTGATGGTGTTACCTGATACCTGTGCTGGTGAGGGATATCAAGTAATCGGTGAAATGGTTGAGGTGTGCGTGAGCTGGCCCGAACACCACCGTCATAAAAAAAGACCAGCTTGCCAGTATAAGTTTAAGTATAATACAGTATGACACCCAAAGAAATGATCTAGCAGTCGATGAAGTTGGAAAAAAGATCATGGAAAACTATAGTTAGAATTTCAGCAGCTGCAAACTTGGTGATTTCTTACCATATGCCTAAGACGGCACTAGCGCTGTGAGAGGATGCAGTTGCCTGTGAAATAGTTGATTTACTCGCAAGCTATCCTGGACATTTCTGTATAGAAAAAGAGAAGATAAGCAACAGTATTAATGAGTATCTCAACAGTATGGACAGATAGAATATGAAAATTCAGAAGCTTTGCAGTATATTCTTTTTAGTATTTGTGTTAGAAGTTAGATCATTTATTGGTACTATGAGTAATGATCAATGTTGTCTCATCAAGCTTTGGTTAGTTAGATGTATTTGAGCTTTTTGTTGTTTTCTTCATATGGAGGTACATAGTTTGCTATCTTTGTATTGTTTCTAGAATGCTGTTTGTTGTTTCAACATATAGCTATTTTTCTATTTGACAGGTTTCCTATTATAGAGCCTGATCCTGGTCACACGAAACTTCGCCTTGCAAGAGAAGGGTTGGAGGCAATTGAGAAGATAACCACACCCATTGCAGCTGTTGCTGTAGGTTTTACATTAATCTCAAGCATCGGTTACTGCCTGTCATATCTTAGTAAATAAAAAGTTATCATCTATTGCAAAGTTCTATGGAATTTTGAGCCTCCTTGATATTGCTTGGCAGTTGCAGTTATTATGTTTAGGGGTCGATCCGGTTTTTTATTACTCACCCATATTCATTAAACTAGACATGGTTTGACTTGCACAGTTATCCATAGTAAAATGTCTGAACAGAAATATGTATTTATTTAGAAGTTGCTCAAAGTAACTGTTTGAAGTGGAAAAGTGAAATACTTAGTAGGTTAGATATTGCATCAAGTTTGGAATAATCTAGAATAGTGGTAGTTCATATTTGTCTAATTGTTAGAAGGAGAAACTAAAAAAAGAAGAAAAATTCTCTGTCGAAAAGAAAAAGGTCAATATCTTTTTTCCAGAATGGTCCAAGAGGGAAAGTAGGTTAGTTTTATTGGGCACTCAGTGAGTACTGTTATGTGCTTTTTTTGGTGAATCTTGCATGCAACAACAACAACAACAACTACCTAGTATAATCCCACAGAGTGGGGTCTGGGGAGGGTAATATGTACGCAGACCTTACCCCTGCCCCGAAAGGGCAGAGAGGCTGTTTCCGAAAGACCCTCGGCTCAGAAAAAAAAAGGAAAAGAGAAGAAGAAGACAAGAAGAAGACAATTCATTAGTCACTCCAGTAGAAACCATAATAGTCACAGAAGCATAACAACCAAAAGATAAATGACATGCAATAACATTAACCAGTAACTAAGGCCCGGTGCTAAGATAGATGGCAAGGATAAAGTGAATTCAACATAGACTGCAAGCTATCTAAGATCAATCCTAATCCAACCCCGCCTCATCCCCGGAATGAAGTACGCAAAACTCCACTACCCCTACCCTAGAACCCTAATGCTTGACCTCCAAACATTCCTGTCAAGGGCCATGTCTTCAGAAATTTGCAGTCGGGCCATGTCCTACCTGATCACCTCTCCCCAATACTTCTTAGGCCTCCCTCTACCTCTCCTCGTGCCCACCACGGCCAACCGCTCACACCTCCTCACCGGAGCATCAAGGCTTCTTCTCCGCACATGCCCGAACCATTTGAGCCTCGCTTCCCGCATCTTGTCATCCACAGGTGCCACGCACATGTCCTCATTCCTAATCTTGTCTATCCTAGTGTGCCCGCACATCCACCTCAACATCCTCATCTCTGCTACCTTCATCCTCTGGATATGGGAGTTTTTAACCGGCTAACACTCTGCCCCATACAACATGGCCGGTCTAACCACAACTCTATAAAACTTACCTTTGAGTAACTGTGGTATTTTCTTGTCACACAAGACTCCCGATGCAAGCCTCCACTTCATCCAGCCCGCCCTATACGGTGAGTGACGTCCTTGTCGATCTCACCGTCCCCTTGGATCATCGACCTAAGATACTTGAAGCTATCTCTCTTGGAGATGACCTGTGATCCAAGCCTCACGTCTCTGCCTACTTCCCTCGGCTCAGCGCTAAACTTGCACTCCAGGTACTCAGTCTTAGACCTGCTCAATTTAAAACCCTTAGACTCGAGGGTCTATCTCCAAACCTCCAATCTCTCGTTAACACCGACCCTCGTCTCCCTCGTCTCGTCAATTAGAACTATATCGTCAACAAATAACATACACCATGGCACATCCCCTTGAATATGGCGTGTCAATGCATCCATCACCAAGGCAAATAAGAACGGGCTAAGCGCAGAGCCTTGGTGTAATCCCATAACAACCGGAAAGTCCTCCGAGTCGCCTCCCACAGTCCTAACCTTAGTCTTAGCCCCGTCATACATGTCTTTGCTTGCTCTTATGTAGGCTGCCGGCACACCCTTCGCCTTAAGACATTTCCAGAGCACCTCCCTGGGGACCTTGTCATATGCTTTCTCCAAGTCGATAAACACCATGTGCAGGTCTTTCTTCCTATCCCTATATTGCTCCACCAACCTTCTAATAAGGTGGATAGCTTCTGTAGTGGAGCGAACCGGCATGAACCAAAACTGATTGTCGGAAATAGACGACGTCTTCCTCACCCTCACCTCTACCAACCTCTCCTAGACTTTCATGGTATGGCTAAGTAACTTGATGCCTCTATAATTGTTACAACACTGGATATCACCTTTGTTCTTGTACAACGGTACCACTGTACTTGACCTCCACTCACCTGGCATCCTCTCGTCCTAAAAATGACATTGAACAACCCAGTCAACCACTCCAATCCTGCTTTACCCACACACTTCCAAAACTCAACCGGTATCTCATCTAGCCCAGTCGCTCTACCCCTGCTCATCTTGCGCAAAGCCCCCACGACCTCCTCCACCTTAATGCGCCTGCAATACCTAAAATCTCGGCGACTCCCCGAATGCCCCAAGTCCCCTAGCGCTATATCTCGATCCCCTTCCTCGTTCAGAAGACCATAAAAGTACGTCTGCCATCTCTGCTTAATCTGGGCTCTTCCATCAATACTCGACCATCCTCGTCTTTGATGCACCTAACTTGGTCCAGATCTTGAGCCTTCCTCTCCCTTGCTTTAGCCAGCCGAAACAACTTCCTGTTCCCGCCTTTCTCCCCCAATTCCTCGTATAGGCGGCCAAACGCTGCATTTTTAGCCTCCGTGACCGCCAGCTTTGCCTCCTTCCTTGCCACTTTGTATCTCTCTCCATTCGCTCTCCTTTCCTCCTCGTTTATGCTCCCTGCCCACTTCGCGTACGCTACCTTCTTCGCCTCCACTTTACCTTGGACTACGTCATTCCACCACCAGTCGCCTTGGTGCCTGCCGGAAAAAACCCTTCGATATCCCTAGCACCTCTCTTGCCGCCTTCCTCACATAGTTCGCCGTCGTTGATCACATAGTGCTTGCGTCCCCACTACTCATCCAAGCTCCCATAGCGGCTAACCTCTCATCCAACTCCTGGGTTTTATCCTTGGTTAAAGTTCCCCATCTAATCCTCGGTCGGCCCCGAGCATACCTCTTCTTCCTCTTCAACATAAGACCGACGTTCATCACTAAAAGCTTATGTTGAGTCGCGAGGGTCTCTCCCGGGATAACCTTGCAATCCTTGCACAAACCTCTATCACACCTTCTGAGGAGAAGGTAATCAATCTGAGTCTTCACCGCTGAATTTTGGAAAGTAACCAGGTGCTCCTCCCTCTTCGGAAAAGACGAGTTCGCAATCACCAGCTCAAAAGCCTTGGCGAAGTCTAGCAGCGAAGTACCTCCTCCGTTCCTAACCCCAAGGCCAAAGCCGCCATGCACCTCGCCATAGCCACCGGCAACTGACCCAATATGACCATTAAAATCCCCTCCAATAAATAACCTTTCAGTAGGTGGAAAATTACGAACAACCTCGTCCAAACCCTCCCAAAAAGGCCTCTTAACCTCCTCATCCAAACCCGCTTGCGGCGCATAAGCGCTCACTACATTGAGAGTGCAATCACCAATCACCAACTTAATAAACATTAGCCTATCATTCACTCGCCTAACCTCCACCACAGACTCTCTAAGATCCCTATCCACCAAGATACCCACTCCATTCTTACCCCTCACCACTCCAGAGTACCATAACTTATACCATAACCTTTCAGTAGGTGAATCTTGCATGCATTATCAAATATCTGTCTTTTTGTGCGTCTGAATATGGTTATGTTGGAGGAAGTTGCTAACTGAGTTGTTTCTTACCTAAATTTTGTTCTTACCAATCTCTTTTCTTGTATGTTAACATTTCTGCAAAATGTTTGACCAGGTTATTGGTCCATACCGTTCGGGAAAATCATTTACCCTTAATCAGCTTCTTTCCCTATCTTGTTATGAAGGTGCACCCTATGTTTTTGATAGCTGACGTCACCTTTTGTTTCAGTTGTTGAAATTTGCTGTTACCTTGGTAGCTGTAAGGTTTTCTGCTGTTTTTAAGCAACTGAGCGATGAAGTTCTATCCTTGCAGGTTTTGGTGTTGGGCACATGCGTGATACAAAGACAAAAGGTGTATATGCAAGATTTTGCTGGACACTACTCTTTCAAAAAGAGATCTGGACATCATTTAACTTCCTCTTTTCCTTTTCTTCCAGGGATATGGGTTTGGGGCACTCCAGTAGAGATGGATATCAATGGAGTAAAAACTTCTGTGTTTTACCTTGACACAGAAGGTTTTGAAAGCATTGGAAAGTCAAATGTATATGATGACCGGTAATATGCATGTCCTCAGATATTGCAGTCTACCATAAGTCTGTGACCGAATATAGTTGTTTCTTGATGTTTTTTGTTTCTCAGGATTTTTGCCCTTGCAACTGTTATGAGTTCTGTGCTTATATACAATCTCCCCGAGACGGTGCGCTACTCTAACTTCCACTCTCTTTCTATGAAATTATACAGGTTGATCAACATTTAAATGTTATATTCATCCATTCCTATGAAAGAGGGTGGCGAGGGAGGGTTGGGGAGAGAGAAAACGTGCTTTAGATAGATTAATCTTTACTCAAACTATATAGTATAACCAGGCTTAGTTTCTTCATATAGAGGCTTTTGCATGCTTCAAAACTTTATCTTCCTCCATCTATCTCACAAAGTAAAAGAATTAAAAGAGAAAAATATATTTCTTCTTTCTTTTTGCTGTACAAAACACGTTGCTTAGCAGGCCCCCAGGGGGACTTGTGTCTTAGGTCACTGGTTCGAGCTCTACGCCAAAATCTGGCATTTAGGCGGAGAAGGGTAGAGAGCAGGACTCATCATCCCCGAGTTTCGAAGGTTGTGGTTGCCCCGAAGTGTTGGCTCCGTTCTTGGTCATCCAAAAAAAAAAAACATGTTGCTTAACAGATATTTTTAATTCAGTATGATGATGACATGAGTTGAACTTAAATGAAGCAGTGAGGATTCATATAGCCGACCCTAACTTGTTTGGGACTGAGGCGTAGTTGTTGTTTTAAAGGTTTCTTAGCAGATTGTTTTCTTGATAAAGGTTGCTTAGCAGATTATAGAATGAGTATGCAATTGAATTATAGTATGATAGATCAAGAACGTTGATTCTTGCTGACCTATTGAATGTGGCTCCATAATGTAATGATGCTGATGTACTCAGTAATTGAGCTATCTTTAGAAAGCTTGGCTTCACGTATCTCCTCAAGTATATGGTGAGCTAAAAGTTAGTATTTCAAAATTTGGAACTTGGGTTAGTTGTATTATCAGAAAGATGAGAATATGACGACATGCATTCTTCCTCAAAAGAAGAGAATACGACAACATACTTATGATTTGGGGAAACTTTAATGATGTTAAATATTAAAGTAGACAGGAAGCTAATTCAGAGTGCAATATGACTTGAATAAAGCTTTACTTTAAATCGAGGCTTGTTTCAACTATTGAGCATTATCTTCCAACTTCAAAAGTTTTATTAAGTTGAGTTGAGCTTAACCTGATTTCTAGAATTTTTTTTAACTAATCTATAGGTGAATTATGTTATCTCCCCGGCGTGCTTCTAGTATCACTTGCGTTGCCTCACATTTTAGATATTACAGAGACCTCCAATATTTCAACTTGATGTAACTAATCATAACTGGAGCAAAGGTCCATTTTCATAGTACTAGTCACAACCCAAATGATCGATTATTCTTACTATTTTTGCTTATTCGTCAAGTCCTGATAATGCGGAGCAAAATAATTGAAGGTCTCATGTGCTAAGTGGAGAACATGCCAGCATGGGGACTAATTCCACATTGACGCTCTTACATATGGATGACAAATGTACATTTACTTACTAATAAGCTAGATATGGATTGTGCATAGCTTGCATTTTTGTTCTTTTGACAAGTACAAATAATATAATGCAATGTATAGTGTTGATATTTAACTCCATTGTAGAAAATATTCAAGATGTAGGTAGCGTACATCACTTATATAATGAAGAGTGCTGTTATAAAGAGTTTGTCATCTGATCAAGAACATAATTTCTACCACGTAAAACTTTATTTAGCTCAGTTAAATCAATTAAGTGGTGAGCACGTGCTAGAAGATAACCAAAGAATGAAGTGGATGACCCAGTTGTATTAAAAGCAGTTCTTGCTCCACCTATTCTTGCCCTATGTTACTCGTATTCTTCAAAAATGTTGTTGGATATGTGTCGAATCCTCCAAATTTAGTGCATTTTTGGAGGATCCGACACGGGTGCGGCAGCACTTTTAGAGAGTCCGAGCAACATAGTTCTTGCCTACATATTGGTCGGACATTGTTAGCTCATCCCAATATGGTTGAAGTTTTAGCTTTGGGAGTGGTAGTTTATTTGCTGTTCTATTTTCCTAAATGAATAAGCTCTTTCCATAATCATAGCTTTGTGCATTTTTTGTATGTTTTAGATACGTGAAGCGGACATATCCCGGCTGTCATTCGCAGTTGAACTCGCCGAGGAGTTCTATGGAAGGTTTGATTCTAACGAGTTGTTTCAAAAGTTTCTAGTTTAAAAACTTCACATTCTCTCTGTTTCTTTTCTGACTCTCTGTTGGTTCATCCTCGTCTCTCTGCTCTTCTTGCGCCCAGAGTAAAGGTAAGCATTTGTAGTCATGAAGCCTATTAATTTTACCTCAATGAAAGGGGAAATGAAAGAAAAGTTACTTAACAAGTTATATGACATGCTCAGTTGATGGGTGTTGTGTAGGGACAAGATGTTGCGTTTGAACCTGCAAAGCTACTATGGCTCATCCAGCGTGATTTTCTTCGTAAGTAGGGAAAAGACGTCCCAAAGATTCATATGTGCATTTGCTTTTCATTTTGTGAATGTGAAATGCTTTATGGGCTAGGGAGTGTAAATGAATAAATTAGCTGAAGTGCTTAACATTATCCGCTTAATGTGAAAATTTTTATGTGTTTTGGCAGCATATCTTTTCTCTTCCATCTAATAACCAGATGCCTTTTCTCATTGTTCTGTTTCTTTTTTGGAATTTGTCTGAGCGTGTACCTTTGACAGAAGGAAAATCTGTGCAAGAAATGGTTGATGAAGCTCTACGACATGTCCCTAATAGTGATGGTTGGTTCATTTACCTTTATATGCATGCATATTAAATAACTATAAAGCCCTATTATAAGCTAACCATGGTTGCTTATTCTGTTACCACAGATGATAAAAATATTGATCAGGTACTCTTTATACTCTTTGAGTTCTGTAAACGATGAAGATGCTTACTTTAATATATTAATTTTAATTGTAATGCATGATTTCAGGTGAACCGGATTCGAGATTCTTTGGCCATAATGGGTGATAATAGCACAGCCTTCAGCTTACCACAAGTATGGACTAACTTCTTATGTTCATTGATCTTTTTCTTCTTCCTTGAGTTTCGCATTTCACAGCTTAGCTCAGTAAAAGTAGTCAACTCAGATGTCACTTAGATAATTTTTGTGATTGCAACAATCACTAGATGTTATATCTTATCTAGCCTTAGAAAATCCTCTATAATTCTGTGTATGTGTTGTTTCTCTACGTGGTCTGTGCTCCTGGTAAATGTATTTTTTCTCTTAGCTGTCCGCGTGTGTTTTTCCACTTTTAGTGGTGCAAGGGCCCAGGCTATTCTATCATCTATCTCCACTCTTCTTATGGTCATGGTGTCTTGCTTCCAAAGAATATGCCGTTGGATTTTCTTTTTCTGTGTAATTTTACGAGAAGATAGTTCAGGATGTTTCTGGCTACATCGAGCATACCGCCAAAGATATCCACCCAGCCACCCAGCGATAGTAGAAAGCTTACTCTCCTATTACAATTCTCACTGCTGCCTGATCTCTTTTATTCATACTTATAGCTAGTTTCCACCCTTCTCTTCAACTCCAACTTGTTTACATTCCTTTCCTGCTATAACTTTACTCCTAAGTGGACTTAGATTCATGCTGTCTGCCCTTGCCAATGTTAGATTAATCTAAATTTTCTCTCGCATTATCCTTGTATATCTCAATTTGATCGGCACTCAAGTGTGTGCATAGTAGTCAATGAAGTGGGTTCTTGGAGATCAAGGTTCAAATCCCAACGAAGACCAAAAAACACTAGTTGATTTCTTCCCATCTGCCTAAGTCTTGCTGGGCAGAGTTACCCAGTACATGTGTTGGTGAGGTAGTAGTTATCCGGTGAAATAGTCGAGGTGCGCGCAAGCTGGTTCGGACACCATTGTTATAAAAAATAATACATCTCAATTTGACTACATATTTACTAGTGGATAAGTCTATTTTTTTATGAAGTACAATTTTGTTTATGTTTGGGCAAAGAAAACATGCATGTGTACAAGAGGTATACCAAAAAGTACAAAACCTACAAAGAGAGATGGTTTTCTGCAAAAGACACCCAATCATCTACACAAACAGGAACCTTATGGGTGCACCAAAAAGAAAAAAGGGATAAAAGGCTACTTCTTAACTGAACAAAATCCATCTTTACACTTTCAAAGACTCTCCTATTTCTTTCCCCCCAAAATGACCCACAAAAGAGCTAGCGGTGCAATCTTCCATGCCCTGCTTCTCCTCCTCATACCATAATTCCAACTGAACATCACCTCTTCCACCGTGTCTGGCATCACCCAAAATGTACCAAACCAAGTAAGGATGTCTCGCCATAACCTCGATGTTACCAGTCAATGAATGAGGATGTGATCAACATCTTCGCCCGTGCCCTTGCACATGAAGCACCAACATACGTAACTCTTCCTCTTCCTCAGGTTCTGGGCGGTCAAGATTGCTCCTCTTTCCGCCAACCAAGTGGAACAACACACCTTTCCCAGTACGGGATCCAAATTGAACTAAATTCTCCAACTCTTTTCTCTTCCTCTTTGGTTTTAATTCTGATCTAGGATAGTTGCTCATTGTTGATAAACATATTTTATTTTGATTGGGAGCTGCCATCATACAGACCTTTGAGGTTACATTGTTTTCCACTGAATTGTACTTTTTCGGTTCCTTTGTCCGTATAATTTTTGTTTGGTTGACAGTTACTTTTCCTTGCATTTTTTTCTCTCTCTCTGTATGTACACACGCACGCATACACATGCATACATAAGTTTTGCTATATTTCACCCACTTATACATTCCATAAAATGTCCATTCGTTCAAGACATTAAAAGGACTATGATATAGGTGTCTTGGTGTGGCAAAAATCATCTTTCAATAAAGTATTTTCCATGAGGAAGTCACTTCTGGTGTTTGATTACCAAAAAGTATTTTCCAAAGACAACTTTTCCATCTATAAGGGGGAGAATGCTTTACAACTATTCCAACTCTTATTTCATATTACTTGCTCCAATCAACACTTGGATTTTATTATCATTTTTCAAGTTTCATTAAATTCTCAATCAAAGCAGTATCCAATTTG
Organism: Nicotiana glauca; assembly: GCA_026770625.1. NCBI lineage: Eukaryota > Viridiplantae > Streptophyta > Magnoliopsida > Solanales > Solanaceae > Nicotiana > Nicotiana glauca. Next base: position 45,544 of record MU711968.1, on the reverse strand, counting down.
TTGTTATTATTATAAGCCTTTAACAAATATTTTCGACTGACTAAGCATCTGAAAACATCTTTCGAAAACATTGTCCAAAGAAAGCATTTTTGAGGAAAACTTTTTCCTTGAACCAAACATGCCTAATTTAACAACCCTCCTAATCTTTTTCTTTATACCCATCTTTCCTCATTGTATCATGCTGCCATGGGTGCTGTCTCTGCTTTTGCCCATTTTCGGAAGCGAGCAGTCTGGCACTACCTCTACCATCCCAACTTCCTCTGCCCTTACAGCTGCTACCTCATGGCTCTCTAAGTCAGCAATTTCTCTCTATACCTCCAAGTATGACGTCCTTTTCAATATCCTCACAGTCCGAGCTCCCATACTATGCTTCCAATTGACACCTTCCATTAAGAGATTACAAAATGAACCGATGACTGATAAGGTTTATAAAAATCAGCATAACTTAGATCTGCATCAAGCACCATAATTTGGGGATTGAGTCAACAGATGAATAAGCTATATTTTGCAGCAAAACAAATCAGGAGAGCTCCTGTAAAAAAAGATTGCCACGGGACCACCGCTGTTAAACGTGGGCCAATCCAGGTTTGGCAACCGCTGACGAATCAATGAGAAAATGAGAGAGCGGGCAAGATACCAAGAGAAGAATAAAATTGGGTTTAGCTTTTTGGTCAAAGACAATAAAGTCCTTCCCATTAATATGTTTTTAATTTGCTATTAGGCGTACTCTATGGAATACAAAAGTGGACACAATGCTAACCTACTTATAGCAAAACCCTATACATGCATTGATCATTGGTTTTGCTTAAGCAAGTCGCACCATATAACTATAGACTATAGCAACATATTGGACCCTTTCTTTTTCTTTTCTTTTTTCTTCCTGTAAGGGAAGTGGGAACCAATTAAAACTTATTTGTAAAAGGTCATTGAATGTCCGTATATGTAGGTATGGTGGCTAAACTATAGCTTTATTCCTTTTGTATGCCCTCTTCATCTCCTACCTTGAAAAACCATCCTACCCTCTCCTCCCAGAAAATGAAGAAAAAGAATTTTTTGGTTATGTAGTTGCATTTGTATTATGGATAGTAAACTTGCATGCTGAGGTAATATAGCAAACTTGGTATGCTTTTAGAGTTGAGCATTTTCTATAAGAACTTCCAGACTGATACAATCAGATATAATAACGCACATATTTCTTTAACAGCCCCATCTTCAGCGCACAAAGCTTTGTGATATGAAGGATGCTGAGCTTGATCCTCTTTATGTCAAGAAGAGGGAGCAATTAAAAGAAGTTGTAGCATCTATTATTCGTCCAAAAATTGTCCAGGGTAAATCTCTCAATGGGAAGGAGTTCGTATCTTTCCTTGAGCAGGTGATTATCCATCAATTATCCTAATTCGTAATACCTTTTGGATACTTATGGCGTTCTTTTAAACCTTTGCTCTTAATTGGTAATTTTGTTTCCAGATTCTTGAAGCTTTGAATAAAGGGGAGATTCCATCCACAGGGTCCCTTGTGGAAGTCTTCAACAAGGGTATTCTGGAGCGGTGTCTGAAACTGTACAATGAGCGGACGGCTAACATGGTTTTACCAATGCCAGGGGAGTCTTTGCAAAAGGTTCATGAAGAGCACAAAGAGGCAGCGATGAACCTCTTTGATGAACAGCATTTTGGTCGTCACCATGCAAAAAAATCAGTTGATAAGTTGGACGAAGAGATTGAAAAGGTTTGACTTGATTTCAATAAAGCATATTTTTACGTAGTTCTCAGATTTTTGCTTACTGCCACATCTTTGCAGGTGTATAAGAATATCTTGTTGGCGAATGAATATCAATCCTCAAAGCTGTGTGAGGCTTTGTATACAAGATGTGAGGACAAAATGGACCATCTTCAGGTCCTCAAACTTCCTACGATGGCAAAGTTCAATGCCGGCTTCCTCCAATGCAACCAAAGCTTTCACAGTGAATGTGTTGGACCTTCTAAAATCAACTATGAAAAGCGGATGATCAAGGTTGAATACATTTAGTTTTTAGCACTTGGTTGCACTTTTATCAAAAAGATTATTCTCAATATAGTGAGTGTATACTTCAGCTCTTAACGGTAATGTTGCATTTAGTTGTGTTGGGACTTGGGAGAGAGCGGAAGAGAAAGAAATATGGCGCATTTTTCCAAGAAGCCCCTATCCTAGTAAAGGACAGTATACAATTGAACCCAAAAGGTGAACCATGGCTTGAGACTTTACCATCTGTGGTGAATGTGGAAGTTAATTGCATCAAGCTGGATCAACAGATGAGAAAAACACTCAGGAAGCTAGACAGAAATTACCTTTTTACCGATAATTGACCATACAAATCTGGATGACAGACACACACTGTATTATCTTTGCAGTAAATGATACTCATATCCTTTTAGCTGAATAACAAATGAAATTTTCCTTTTTATCATCCCTTCGTCCTTGGTGATTAGTCAAATCCTTTTCTAATAAAAGGATGGTGGTGCAAATGGGCCTTTTCTCTTCTCCTTTCTAAAGCAAAGAAGAATGTCATCATTCTGATCATGACTTGAAAAAAGAAAGAAGAGAAGGAACTTGTTGGCGCCTTTCATAACGGATTGCTTTCGTACCAAGCCATCCTGGCTTTTCGCTACTTCCCTGACAGTCAAGTGGCTGTCATTCCTCCAGTTCTATTATTATTGACTTGACTTGTTATTTTAAAAACTATTCACTATCCAAATGAAAGATGATGGAAATCTTGTTGCTTTTGCATCTTACTTTGAAATTCATCAGTTGCACAGCCACTAGTAAATATGGAATTATTTGTCACCTATGTTCTTGTATGATATCATTTGCCTGCTCCCCTCTTTCAATATTCTCTCTGGACTAGTTAATAGTACTAAACAACATCCTCCTTCCAATTATAAAAGAAAAAAGGAATAGAAAGAGTCGACACTTGGTCTGAATACTTGTAGAGCCTTTGGAATCACTTTAGTTGGAGGTGGCTTCTAAAATTATTAGGTCTCTCTGTGAGTTCATTGTTGAAATTAAGAAGCATGAGTTCTGCCTCTCCCGCCTCCTCCCTGTATTAATTTATGTGCACATAAACCCCCCGAAGCTGATTTTGCCTGTGCTATTACCAAGACAATGCTAGTGATAATAATGGAAAGTTCCTTTACCTGTCTTATGGATAAACAAGAGTCCCAGATGATAAATTTATCTATTGAACTAAGCAGCATTAGTCTTGGTCTCCAAATTTACCCATTTAGCCTGTCTATGTCTTGTTTATACATGCTTATTCATAATTTGTTGTGATGTACTACAACTTCAATTCTCGTTGTTCTTTCTTCCCTTTGTCCATTTCATATGGCCTATAATTGAATTGTGTATATCTACAATTATGCAGATGTTGGAGAAGTCAAAGTCGTTATTTATTAAGGACTATAATAACAGACTCTTTAATTGGTTGGTGGCTTTTTCACTGGTCATGGTGGTGGTTGGACGATTCATCATTAAGTTTTTTCTGGTCGAGATTGGCGCATGGATTCTCTTTATCTTCTTAGAAACATATACAAGGATGTTTTGGTCTGCAGAGTCACTTTACTACAATCCAGCGTGGCATTTTATTGTAGCTACTTGGGAAACACTTGTGTATAGTCCAATCCTTGATCTGGACAGGTACTGAAATTATTACCTTTTTATTCTGAAATTATGTTGCTTTTAGGTGTCCTTTGTGAATCTCTTTGGTGTTTTAGCATCGCTACTATTTTTTTAGTAAATAAAACAGTACAAAAGAGGGTTGCTCTTTTTCCTCTTTTTTTCTGTGATCAGTAGAATCAGTACAAGATTGTTTATAGTAGCAGCCATTATACATGCTTCTCCTGACTAACTTTTTGAAGCAAAGTTGCTTTATTTTAAAATCCTTTTTGATAATGGGTTTGATATAGTAATTGTTACATATCAGCACATAAATGATACTGGGTAGTATTGGTTAGGCCCCTCTTTTTCAATGGTCTAACTGTGAAAGAATTTTCCGTAGTTTGATGTGAACTAGTGTGAGCTGACATGACCTGGACCAAGGATGTTTTATAATATTTCCTTTTCTATCTTTTTGCTGCTGCAGGTGGGCGATCCCAATGTGTGCAATTGTTGTAATCTTTGTGATTTATTGGCGATGTTATGGGAGAAGGAAACATGGCCCCAGGTGGTTGTTACCCGTGTATAGCAATCCTAAAGACCAGCATAGAACAGAATAGTCAAATGGCAATATCTCATGTCTATTGCAAAGCTTCGCGAGCTTTATGTTTTTATGTCAAAAGCACGCTGGGTTTATATATGGATCTCAGTATACCCTTCGGTTCAACATGGAGTGGGAACCAGAGGAAGATCTAAACAGGTCTTGAGCTTTGTTGTAAAAGTTGGAAATATTTGTATCTTTTATCATTCCTTAACTTTATCTGTAACACTTGTGTAACTTTTTTAAACAATTAAAAGATGTAGTCAGAGAATTTCACCTGGCAACTTTAGCCACCACATATATTTAGGTGTCACAGGATTTGAGAGAGCACTTATATCATTGTTCTTGTAACCATTTTAGTTTTCTTCTCTATGATATTTTTACCTTTGATGGAAGACATTGGCTGCAAGTAAGTTTTATTTCTGTGGATTAAACAATGGTATTGTCTGAGGCTTCTTGATAAAGAGACTTTTTTTTGTAAAATAAAAAAATTATTGAAGGCTCTTTTATACAATCGAGGAAGCACATATTCTCTAAAACAAGAACTTATTGATTCGGCATAAATATAATGATTGGAAAGATATTAAATTACAGAAAGCAGAAAAATGTTGTATAGTTCCTAGTAGAACTAGGTTCTCTGGTACGAGATGCTAGATACCAATAATCCAAGTTGAGTTTATACGATGTTAAAAATCAAGGGATTAAATTAACAAAAATGTACACACCCACTTGAAAGATTGTGTGGCTAAGATATGAGTGATTGTATAGTAATTCACATGTGATTTGGTAAAGAGTTGCAGAGCTTGTCAAGTTTTAATAATTTGAGTTTGAAAGATGTTATATAATCAGTTAGTTTATAATACTAATCTATTAGATAAATTAAAGTAGAGGTTTAGTTAAAGTGGAAATGCTCGGACAAACAAGTAAGGCCAAATTCCATCAAAATACTAGTTTATGTCCAACTTTATAACCACTTCCTCAGATTTGGCAGCAGCTGTTTGCTTCTACTTGAAAAACTCAAAATTCTACTAGTAAAAAGTCAATTAAGATTTTCCAATTTGTTTTCTATTTATTCCTAATAATGCTCTCGCTTATCTGCCCACTTCCGTGATTTACGATTGGAAACTTAATTCCTTCTTACCCTTTTTGGCTATTTCAATCATTTCCTAGTTTATTCATATTTTTTTAATTTTGGTTCCCAAGGTATTGAACTTCTACTAATTCCGACTTAAATAGCATAACACCTATTAAAAGAAAAATACTTTCTACAAAGAAATTTTTATCCATAGTTATGCAAGTCATCTTTTTGCAAATGTTATACGTATTTGTAGACACTGAAATTTCAGCAGATCAAGATAAATTCTAAATTCAAGACGACTGTTGAAATACTAGGAGTCTATTAGGGTTAACTGGTGGCTAATCCACCCAAACCCTAATTTATGCCTATAAATAAGGCTACATATGTCCTTCAAAGACATCTCAACAGTTCCATAAACTCTCGGAATATGCTCAAATAGATCAAAGACATGTCAAATATGTCTTGCTCAAATTTCTAGCAACATTCAAGATCCAAGCGGCGAGAAATACACCGCTAAAGCCCTCGAATTATGGATAATAAATCGGAGGGAAGAATAAAAGGATAGAAAGAGTTGTACCCCGCAATATTTATCAATAAAATTTTTTTTTCTCTAAAACTGTTTGTAATTATAGTTTTTTTTTCTGCACAAATTTATTGCAAACAGTATTAATTTTTAATGATCAAAGAACGACTTTTCTGATTTCAAATAGTGAAAACTAAAAAAGGAGAAACTTTTTAGTCCCACTTGAGCAATAGGACTAAAATTAAACATAAAAATAATAAAGTCTACATTTAAGCAAAGTTTTTTTTAACAAAAAGAGAAATATTTAAACAATTGCTTTTATTTGGTAACACTATTGGCCTATATATTTATTAACCAAAGCTTTTGGTGACACCATTTGCTTTTTATTTTCTTCATTCATCGCTCCCACTGTTCTATAGAAAGTAGCAGCAACCAAACAAAACACACACAGAAACACTCAAAACACACACTTCCATTTCTTTTCCTATATATGTACACACACAAGTACACTCGTGAGTAGTAGTACTAAGTACTAGTTTGTACATCTAATATTACACATGTTAAAAATTGCTTTTCTGAGAAATTAAGGTGGTCCAGAAAAAAAATCTGTTACAGCTATGGCTAACAACCCATCAGAGGGTCCGGATGATTTCTTTGACCAAATCTTGGGATTCCCAGCTTATAACGGAGCAGATCAAAATTTGGCGGGAAATGATGCCGGAGCAATTCCGCCGGCGATGATGCTGCAGCTAAACTCCGGCGATGCGTCGGGTCAGTTTTCCGGAATGGGTCTTGGTGTTGGACTAGGTGGTGGTGGTGGGTTCCATCATCCATCTCAGTCCGGTTCATTTCCATTGGGGTTGAGCTTAGAGGGAGGGAAAAGTGGATTTATGAAGATGGATGATGTTTCAGCAGTACCTGGAAGGAGATTTAGAGATGATGTTGTTGATAGCAGAGCTTCTTCTTCTGTCAAACCTGTAACTATTACACCTCCTACTTTTATGTGGCTCTATTTCCTCTTTAAAATGATCTCTTTCTAAATTCGGAAACGATTTAGCTTTAATTTTTTTATTTTATCTTTGATCACAAGCACTTATAGCTGACATATTTAAGACTAGAAGCTTCAAACTGTTACTTAGTATTAGTATATCTTCTTTTTTCTTGGTTTTTGGTTTTTAGCTTCTTGCTTTGTTCTTGGTTGCCTTTGAGAAAAATGACTAACTTTACTGTGATAATCTGTTTTTTTTTTTTCTTGGAACTTTTTTTAGCAAGTTGGTGTAGAGTGTTCTGCTAGAAAGTTTTTACCTTTCTGCTTTTGTTGTTTTCCTAATTTTTCTGAATTTATTTCTCGTTTAAAACTGGCATTTGTTAGCTCCACGTTATTTTTGTGAATAAAAAATACAGATGGGAAAAGTTCAGGATTTAAGTTATGTATTGTGGTAGTGCGTAGTTTTTTTTTTTTTTTTTTTGCACTGTCAGTATAATTTACCTGTAATATAGCAGGTTATTACTCTATTCCGAGTTAACATACCAACCTTGCTCTGAAGATTTACATGTTGTAATAGGTCTAACTTAATCTATAGTGTAAAAATCTATATGCACAAAATTTAAACTCAAAGGTTTATGTATTTGGTTGGTAAGTGGAAAATTCAAAATTCTTACTTTTGTTTTCCCTTTTCTGGGCTTGGATGCCTTTAGCCGTGTATAATTTGGAGTAATGAATCAGGTAATTTGAAAAGGAGGTTTATATTTTTTGTATTCAAGCTAGAGGTAAAATAGGATAATTCATCTTGAAATTAGCATTGCTATATATAGAAAAGTGGAATTCGAAACACACCTAGAGAAAGGGGCTAGACATGTAAAGATACTTTTTGCCGTTACAAGATGATGAAACCATAGTCCGAGTTCTAAATAAGAAGGAATTTGGCCTTTTACTGAGTGATTTTATCAATCGTTTTCTAAGATATTATCAGAGTAATATGGTAAGGTTCAATATTTACAGGGTTTTCATGGCCAACCGATGCCTTCAATGCCACATCCCCCAGCAATACGTCCAAGGGTAAGAGCAAGGCGAGGACAAGCTACTGATCCACACAGCATTGCAGAGAGGGTATGGTTTTCTTACATCAATTGTGGTCTCTAGTATAGATAACATGTAGAGTACTCCAAAATTAAGCAAATTATTTTATGAGGGTCATATGTTTTTGTTGCTTCTAATGTTTGCACCAAAGAAAATCATCTCCGCTTTTTGGTTTTTTTATGGCTGCAACTTTTCACTATAGATGAATCAGGTTCAATTAAGCTTCTCAGCATGAAAGGTTATTTTTCAAGGGAGTTCTTCTAACTAAGTCATGTTATATTCTGTATATTGATAAGAAAATTTTATTTTGTTCATTGTCTCTACAAGCATGAGATGTTCTGAAGTGGCCAGTCCCTAAGCCAATGATAGTAAGTTGCCAAGAATGTGTTATTTTAGAATTTAGTAAGTAAAAATCCTATTTCCAAGCACTGGTGTAAGGCTCAATACTATGTATATAGGCCTGTTTCCGAGCCTTCAATTGCTGTTACTTTACCATTCTAACAGATTTTATTTTTTAAACGCAGTTACGTAGAGAGAGGATAGCAGAAAGAATTAGAGCATTGCAAGAGTTGGTTCCCAGTGTCAATAAGGTCAGTTTTCTTTCTTTTACATAGTGAACGCAATTTCACTCACTGTGAACACCTTTTGAAAAGACTTAAAGGAAGAGGGTAAAATATCTTTCTTGTCACCGTTTTCATTTGTGGGCTTTATGCAGATGCCCAGGGTTCAGAAATGATGTAACAATATTTGATAAAATTAGTAGCACTGGCAACTCTCTACTTTTTTGGATCTGTTCAAGTTATGATGCTTTTATTGATAGAGAATCAATAGGGACTTATAAAATGAAGAACTAAAGAACTATTCTGTTCCTAAATAGTAGTGGCACATGGATATAACTTTCCCGTTTGTACAGTTTTCCACTATTCTTGTGTGTCTTTTAATTTGCGGGAAGAGTGTAAAAACATGAAATTGATTTGTTAGGTAACTTCATGTCCCGTTATTAACTTCCTTAATTCCGTAGATTATGAGGATACTGCATGATGTTGTTTCTGGTCTCCATTTTAGCTCGATAGTTACTGTAGAAGGCATACATTTGGATATTTCAGTATAGTAAGACATGTAATATTAAGCAGTTGATGCTCATTTACGAAGATTACCACAACTTCCAAATGCTGAAAACGTGCAAAGTTGGTGAAGTCATAAACTGTTGCTGCATGCTCAACTAAAGTGACCTGTGTTTCAAAATTGCCAACAGATGTCACAGAAAAGAAGTCTATCAATAAGTAAAAGCAATACTGCATCATTTTCATTAACTATATTAACTCCCACATTTCCATCAGAGATTGTCAGCACACATTAACTATATTTGGCATGTTATGGTTACTGTGATTTAACACTCTGTTAAGTTTGGTATGTCAGTATTCATCAACTGTTATTTACTTTTTCTGTTGGTCTTGCAGACTGATAGAGCCGTAATGCTTGATGAAATTGTAGATTATGTCAAGTTCCTACGCCTGCAAGTGAAGGTACGTGAAACCAGAGTCTTTTCAAAAGTTTCAGTCAGGGATCAGTCTAAACATTTTGAATCTATTGATGTTAATTTGGGTTGAGAAACTACTTCAGAAATGCATGTTGGTATTACCATTAAATATTCACAAGCTCCACATGAATAGTATTAAATTTAGCAAATACGTCGTGAATGTAGCACTCCCAAGGTACAGAAATTAGAATCTTGGCATGCTTAGATTTTCTGCATATAATTTCTTAAACTATGATTCTCTCTACGTAATATTCGTTCACTTTGTCTTAAATTTCCTTCTGTAGAGCATAGTACTTTAGATCTATGTTTTTGCATTGCCCTTTTCAGTGGATTTTCGTTTTAAGAAATGTTCCCATGTCATTTTGTTGTCTGCAGTGCCAAATTATACTTGGTTGAATTTGATGTCTATATGTTTAAATATTAGTTAGTGAACAGCTTCCCTTTAAGTATGTTGTTGAAAGGAAGTTTAGCGGGTGGAAACCTATCTGATAATTCACTTGGAAAAAAATAGTGAATGAGATGCCATAAAGGATCTCCACTCAAAGTTACATTTCCTCTTTTGAGGGGAGTAAGCACTAGATTTCTTTATTTTGTTTTCTCCTCCTTTTGAATCAGTACTTTTTTTGCATTATTGAGCTTCTTGGTACTTTTTCTTAAGTTATAAAATAATATATGATGCTACAGGTGTTGAGTATGAGTAGGTTGGGAGGAGCTGGTGCAGTGGCACCACTTGTTACAGACATTCCAATATCATCAGTAGAGGTTCTTTTTATTTAATTATAATAAACTGATTAGACTTCTTTTTGTGCTGAATTGTCCACCCTGTCACTTAAAATACTTTTTTTTTGGCTTGTCTTATTTAGGAAGAGAGCAGTGAAGGTGGAAATAACCAACCAGCCTGGGAAAAGTGGTCAAGTGATGGTACAGAAAGGCAGGTGGCCAAACTTATGGAAGAAAATGTTGGTTCTGCAATGCAATTTCTTCAGTCCAAGGCACTCTGTATTATGCCTATTTCTCTTGCATCAGCAATTTACCACTCTCAACCACCAGATACATCAAGTCTTATTAAGCCAGAAACTAATCCTCCTTAACGACAAAGTTGGCTCAGACATCACTGTTATTAAAAAAAAAAAAAAAAGACCTTATTAGAAAGGTGACAACATGCTAATGACCCTGAGAATTTTCTATGGGAGTTGATGGTCTCACAGCTATGGTTCCTATTTTTACTTATTAAGTATTATTTAGTTTTGTTGAAAGACAGGGTTCAGTGTTATGTATAAAGTAACCTTTTTTCTGTCATTGATATGATTTATAATTCAAGCAGAAGAAGAGAAATTGTCAAAGTTCTGCTCATGTGATGTGTTTTGTTGAGTAAAAGAAATGAATGGTGCGACTAAGGATATAGTGGTGGATGTAGAAGCACTTGTATGGTGGGGACTCTCTGTTTTGTTAGTGGAAATTGGGGCCCTTTAGTGCATAAACTATGACATAATCTGTATGTAATAAATTAAGTGTAATGTATTTCAGTGCTGGTGACAATAATATTAAATTTTTTTGTTTGCACCGTGTGATTGAGTGGCCTAATGGTCAATTGCCAAGTGAGATGAAAATTATGAGAGATTAGGATTCAAATTTCGAAGGCAAATAATGTTTATCTTTTGCTCTTTGCCTATTGATATCCAGAGTTACTCGGTATTATGTTGTGGAAGTAGTAAATATTAGTGGAATAGTTGAGATGTTCTAAATTACTTCCTTCATTCTAATTTATGTGATGTAGTTTGAATCGGAATTTAACAAAATAAATAAAGATTTTTGAGATTTGTAATCAAAACATGTCGTAGCATCTCTGCTTTTGAAATTTGTAGCATGAAACACGTTGACATTAGCTTTGAATTCATTGTTGTAGCATCTCTGCTTTTGAAATTTGTAGCATGAAACACGTTGACATTAGCTTTGAATTCATTGTTGTTCTTCTGGTTCTCCTTTAAAAGGGGTCGTGGGGGAAAAGCCCCAGCCCTCTTACATGCATTAAGCGGCGACGGCTCAAACGAAGCATTGCGATACGGATGGGAATGCATGCTACGAAAGATAGGGTCAAGTCTGATACATCAACCATCTACTCAATATACTTGTACGAGTCCACAATGGCTACACGAGATGAACCTTGGTTTAGTGAATTGAAGTTGACCTTAGGTGTAATAGGACTCCCAGTTACTACGCGCGATCGCATACTGAGGTGCTCCACGCCGGTTGTTGGAACAACGCGAGCGGGGCGGGGCGGGGCCGAGTCGGGTCTCGATTCAGAAAGATGAATGGCCCAAAACTCTAAATAGGAGTTACAAATTCCCCATCTCATTGGGAGAGGAAAACGAATCGACATTGATCTCGATGTGATACAACCCTTTCGATTTTAGTTAGAAAAGAACGGCAAAGTCCATCCGAACTAAGGCTGTATTTTTGGCGGTCCCGGGCCTAAATGGGCCAAACGGGCCGGGCTTGGCGGTCCCGGGCTCGGGCGGTCCCGGGCTTCATGGGCCTGCTGGGTGGAACCGGCCCGTGACGGGCCTAAGCCCAGATGGTCCTGGGCTAAACGGGCCGGTCTCGTGGGCTTAGCGGGCCTAACGGGCTTTTTTATGTCCGAGGTTTTTTTTT
>MU711968.1:6234-28910 GCA_026770625.1 Nicotiana glauca | reverse complement strand
TAATTAATGAAGGAAATTGAAGAAAACAAGTTAAACAATGCTTACCCAAGAAGTTTTGATGAAGAAGTGCTCTAAAATTCGCCCTAGGACTTTGGAGAAGGAAGAGTTCGTGAAGTGATATGTTTTTCCCGTCACTGGTTCTGTTTTTGACTTAAAAATTCGCTGGGCAAAATTGCCCTTCGCGTTAGCGGGAAAGGGACCGCGTTCGCAAAGGGTAGACTAGGCAATGCATCACGTTCGCAATGGTAGGGCTGCAAACGCGAAGAGGAAAGAGGCTGGGGGTCCAGAACTTGGTCTACGCGAACGCGAGGAAGGGGTATGCAACACTACGCGTTCGCGAGGCTATATACGCGAACGCGAAGAGTAAAAAGGGGCTGAATCCTCAGAGTCAAATGACTCTACGCGAATGCGAGGCAAGGGATGCGAACGCGATGGAGGAATAAGGGAAAAGTACGCGAACGCGAGACTAAGGCCGCGAACGCGAAGAAGGAATCACTGGGCAAAAATTGCAGAAAACTCTGCTACCATCCTAAGTGTAAAAACACCCCGAACCACCTCCAATTCACTCTCGAGCCCTCGGGGATCCTAACCAACCACACATACTAACTCAATAACATCCCACGAACTTACTCGAGCGATCAAATCGCCAAAACAACATCAAAATCATTGAATCAAGCCTCAAAACTTATGATTTTTTTCTCTAAACTTCATAAACTTGCAAACTTGGAACTTATAGTCCGAAACACGTCAAACGACGTCTGATTTCGACCAAACTTCACAGAAAGCGCTTAAACAATATATAAGACTTGTACCGGGTGTCGGAACCAAAATACGAGCCCGATACCCTAGTCTTTTAATCAATTTTCATTTCCATTTTCCTTAACAATTTAACAAAAAAATTCTTTTACTCGGGTTCTAGACCTCGGATTTCGACTCCGGGCACATTCCAGAGTCCCATATTTTCTACAGACCCTCCGGGACCATTAAATCACGGGTCCGGGTCCGTTTACCAAAAATATTGACCAAAGTCAACTTTAATTATATTAATATCAAAATTGTTCAAATTTTTTACAGATTTCACTTATTTCAACATAAAAGCTTTCCGGCTACGCGCCCGGACTACGCACGCAAATCGAGGCAAGTAAAAGTGAGGTTTTCAAGGCCTCGGAAGCACGGAACGGATGAGGAAACAGGTGATGACCCTTTGGATCGTCACATCCTCCACCTCTAAAACAACCATTCGTCCTCGAACGGACAAAAGAAGGAAGTACCTGAGTTGGGGAACAGATGTGGATAACAGCTCTGCATATCATACTCGAACTCCCAGGTCGAGGCCTCAGGGGGCTGACCTCTCCATTGAACATGAACAGAGGGAAAATTCCTAGATCTCAACTGACGAACCTGCCGGTCTAGAATAGCTACCGGCTCCTCCTCATAAGATAAATCCTCGTCCAACTGGACAGTGCTGAAGTCCAACACATGGGTAGGTTCGCCGTGATACCTCCGAAGCATAGACACGTGAAAAATTGGATGCACGGCTGATAAGCTAGGTGGCAATGCAAGTCTATAAGCCACCTCTCCTACTCGATCAAGAATCTCAAACAGACCAATGTACCTATGGCTAAGCTTGCCCTTCTTTCCGAACCTCATAACGCCCTTCATAGGCGACACCCGGAGCAATACCGGCTCACCAACCATGAAAGCTACGCTCGGACCTTACGGTCTGCATAACTCTTCTGCCTAGACTGAGCTGAATGAAGCCTCTCTTGAATGATCTTGACCTTATCTAAGGCCTCTTGAACTAAGTTTGTACCCAATAACCGAGCCTCTCCCGGTTCAAACCATCCGACTGGAAACCGACATCGACTACCATACAACGCCTCATACGGAGCCATCTGAATGCTGGACTGGTAGCTGTTGTTGTAAGAGAACTCTGCTAAAGGCAAAAATTGGTCCCACGAGCCTCCAAAATCAATGACACAAGCCCGGAGCATATCCTCCAATATCTGAATAGTCCCCTCGGATCGGCCGTCCGTCTGAGGATGGAACGATGTGCTCAACTGAACCTGGGTGCCTAACTCTTGCTGGACCGCTCTCCAGAAGCACGAGGTAAACTGTTTACCCCGATCTGAAATGATGGATACCGATACACCATGAAGGAGAATAATCTTTCGGATATAAATCTCCGCTAACCTCTCGGATGAATAGGATACTGCTACTGGAATGAAGTGCGCTGACTTGATAAGCCTATCAACAATGACCCAAATAGCATCAAACTTCTTCCGGGTCAACGGAAGTCCAGTAATGAAATCCATGGTAATCCTCTCCCACTTCCACTCGGGAAGCTCAATCCTCTGAAACAAACCACCGAGCCTCTGATGCTCATATTTGATTTGCTGACAATTCAAACACCGAGCCACATACGCAACAATATCCTTCTTCATTCTTCGCCACCAATAATGTTGTCGTAAGTCCTGATACATCTTCGCGGCACCCGGGTGAATAGAATACCGAGAACTATGGGCCTCTGCTAAGATCAACTCTTGAATCCCATCAACATTGGACACACAAACTCTCCCCTACAATCTCAAAATACCATCATCATCTAAGGTCACCTTCTTGGCCCCTCCACGCTGCACCATGTCTCTCAGGACACACAAATTGGGATCATCAAACTGTCGATCACGGATACGCTCCAATAGAGAAGAAAGGGCAACCGTGCAAGCTAACACTCTGTTAGGCTCAGAAATATCTAATCTCACCAATCGATTGGCCAAGGCCTGAACATCTAAAGTAAGCGGTCTCTGGCTGACCGGAATATACGCAAGACTATCCATACTGACAGACTTCCTACTCAATGCGTCGGCCACCACATTGGCCTTACCAGGGTGATACAAGATAGTAATATCATAATCTTTCAACAACTCTAACCACCTTCGCTACCTCACATTCAACTCCTTCTGCTTAAACAGATACTGAAGGCTCTTGTGATCCGTGTACACCTCACACGTCACGCCATATAGATAATGCCTCCAAATCTTCAAAGCATGAACAATAGCTGCCAACTTTAGATGATGAACAGGATAATTCTTCTCGTGGATCTTCAACTGTCTCGAAGCATAGGCAATGCCTTTGCCATCCTGCATCAATACTGCTCCCAACCCAATACGGGAAGCATCACAATAGACTGTGTAAGGCCCTGAACCCGTGGGCAAAACCAATACCGGTGCCGTAGTCAGAGCTATCTTGAGCTTCTGAAAGCTCGCCTTACACTCATCTGACCACCTGAACTGGGCACCCTTCTGGGTCAACCTGGTCATCGGGGCTACAATAGAAGAAAATCCCTTTACAAACCGACGGTAATAACCTGCTAGCCCTAAGAAACTCCGAATCTCGGTTACTGAAGCTGGTCGAGGCCAATTCTTGACTGCCTCAATCTTCTTCGGGTCCACTTGAATACCCTCTGCTGATATAATATGACCCAGAAATGCAACCGAACTCAGCCAAAACTCGCACTTCGAAAACTTAGCATATAGCTGACTATCCTTCAGAGTCTGAAGAACCATTTTGAGGTGCTGCTCGTGCTCTTCTTGGCTGCGGGAGTACACCAGAATATCATCAATAAAGACTATCACCAATAAGTCTAGATATGGCCTGAACACTCGGTTCATCAACTCTATAAATGCTGCTGGGGCATTGGTCAACCCAAATGACATGACTAAAAACTCGTAGTGCCCATACCGAGTGCGGAATGCTATCTTAGGGACATCAGACGCCCTAATCTTCAGCTGATGGTAGCCAGATCTCAAGTCTATCTTTGAAAACACCTTTGCTCCCTGAAGCTGGTCAAACATATCATCAATCCTCAATAGTGGATACTTGTCCTTTATCGTCACTTTGTTCAATTGCCGGTAATCAATACACATCCGCATCGATCCATCCTTCTTCTTCACAAATAACACTGGCGTACCCCAAGGAGAAACACTAGGACTGATAAAACACTTCTCTAGTAAATCCTGCAACTGGTCCTTTAACTCTTTCAACTCTGGCGGGGCCATGCGATACGGCGAAATAGAAATGGGCTGCGTGCCCGGAGCCAGATCAATACAGAAATCAATATCCCTGTCGGGCGGCATACTCGGCAGGTATGAAGGGAAAACCTCGGGGAATTCCCGAACAATATAAAACAGAGTCAATAGAAGGAACCTCTGTGCTGGAGTCGCGAACATACGCCAGATAAGCTAAACACCCCTTCTCGACCATGCGTCGAGCCTTAACATATGAAATGACACTGCGGGTGGCATGACCTGGGGTCCCTCTCCACTCTAGTCGGGAAAATTCTGGCAAGTCCAAGGTTNCAACACGGGTCTCAAGACCCTCAAACACAATCACACAGGAACGATGCACCCGATCGACTACTATGGAGTCACCCACCGGTGTAGATACATAAACAGGTATGTCCAAAGCATAACTAGACATAGCCATGCATGGTGCAAAATAGGACGACACATATGAATATGTAGACCCAGGGTCGAATAACACTGACGCATCTCTATCACAAACCAGTATAGTACCTGTAATAATGACATCTGACGACTCGGCCTCCGGTCTGGCTGGCAAAGCATAAAACTGGGGCTCAGCCCCACCTCCTTGAACCAGGTCTCTAGGACGATCGGCTACCTGCTGACCCCTACCTCTGGCGGTTCAGCCTCCACCTCTACGGCCTCGAACTCCACCTCTATGATTCCTACCCCCGCCCCTGGCTGGCTGGGCAGGCTGTGGGTCACCTGGTGCCTGAATCATGGGGCGAGGACCCTCCTGCTGAGATTGTGTACCCCTCAATCTCGGGCAAGCTCTCCTGATGTGACCATACTCACCACACTCATAACATCACTCCGTACGATGAGACTGGCCCTGACGACCCGAATGACCTCCACGAAAGCTCTGAAGAGGTTGTGCACTGATGGGAGCTGGCGGTGCACTGAGTGTCTGCTGATCAGAATACTGCACGATTACCTGGAAGACCCTGCGAAGCCTGGAGGGATGACTGAAAGGGTTTGGAAGGCTGACCCCTATCATAATAATCCCTGCCTCCAGATGAAGCACCACCGAATCGGCCCGAGTGACAGGGTCTCTTATCTGTCATATGACCACCCCCTATGGCAGAACCATCTCGATCCTCCGGGCCACATTGGCTGCCTCCTGAAAGGTAATGTCACTACCCGCCTCCCTAGCCATATGAAGACGAATAGGCTGAATCAAACCATCAATGAATCTCCTCACCCTCTCTCTCTCAGTGGGGAGTATGACGAGGGCATGGCGAGCTAGATCAATAAATCAGGTCTTTACTGAGTGACAGTCATAGACCTCCGGTAAGCATCCCTCTAAGTAACGGGAAGAAACTTCTCTAGAAACAACTCCGAAAACTGATCCCAAGTCAAAGGCGGCGACCCTGCTGGTATGGCTAAGCAGTAATCCTTCCACCAAGTCTTGGCGGATCCAGATAGACGAAAAGCCGTAAAATCAACTCCATTGGACTCCACAATGCCCATGTTCCGAAGAACCTCATGGCAGCTATATAAGAAATCCTGGGGTCCTCAGAAGAAGCTCCGCTGAATGTAGCAGTGAAGAGCTTGGTGAACCTGTCCAGCCTCTACAAGGCATCTGCGGACATAGCCGCTCCATCACCGGCCTATGCAACTACCCCCGGCTGAACTCCCACAGCTGTCTGAACCGGTGGAATCTGAGTCTGGGGAGCTACCTGCTCCGGAGTACGTGCAGCAGGAGTCTGGGCCCCTCCCCTAGCCTGGGAAGTGGCTGGTGCTGCAAGAAGCAACCCTGCTCGGGTGACGCTCTCCATGAGGCCAACCAACCGGACCAAGGTATCCTGAAGAACTAGGATAGCAATAAACCCCTCTCGGACCTGAGCTGGGACCACCGGAATTGTCTGGGCTAGGGCCGGAACCTCCTCGTCAAGGCCAACCTGAGGGTCCGTCACTGGTGTTGCTGCTGGTGTCTGGGCTCTGCCCCTACCTCGGCCCCTATCATGGCCACGTCCTCTGCCCCTAGCGGGAGCTTCCTGGGGCTCAAACTGCTGATCGGTGGATGAGGAAGCGTGTGTTCTCTCTATCTGCGAAAGAACTGAGTAAAAATTCAATCAGCATTGAGAAACCAAATTGCACGACAAGAAAGAACAAATGAGAGTTTTTTCTTAACTCAATAGACTCTGGGGAACAAGTATAGACGTCTCCGCACCTACCCCTCAGACTCTACTAAGTTTGTCCGTGAGTTGTGAGACCTATGCAACCTAGTGCTCTGATACCAACTTGTCACGACCCGGATTTCCCATCATCGGGATCGTGATGGAGCCTACTCATGGTAGCTAGGCAAGCCAACTCAATCACCTTTCCCTTACTAAACAATTATTTCAACAGTTTATAGCATCAATAAAGAACAAGAAATTTAACAAGAATAATAGCGAAAGTCTGATTTATAATTACGAATCATAACGCGGAACGTTCATTAATAGCCTCTACCCAATATTTGGTGTCACAGTACTCACGAACTACTAAGAATATACTAAATATAATGGTCTGAAAGAAATATATAAGTTGTCCGTCTCGAAAATAATCAGGCAACAGTCTAAAAGAGAACATAAAGAAGAGACGTCGGGCCTGCGGACGCCTGCAAGGCTACCTCAATCTCGTGAAAATGAAAACATGCTCCCGTACTACTGCTGCTGCTGCTGCTCAAAACCTGGACCTGTGCAAAAATGCACAGAAGTGCAGCATCAGCACAACCGACCCCATGTGCTGGTAAGTGTCTAGCCTAACCCCGACGAAGTAGTGACGAGGCTAGATTGGACACCACATAAACCTGTGCAGTTATAAATATACAACGGCATATCGAATACAAGGCAATTAACAACATGGGAGGGGGAAAATATGCTATGGGGAGATACAATATTAACAGCAATCCCAGGTAACAAAATTAAAGCAACTTAGATTCACAATGAACAAGGAATCAACACTCAATACAAACACATGGTATCAATAACTGTTGCGGCGTGCAACCCGCTCCATAATTACCATTGTTGCGGCGCGCAACCCGATCCACAAATATCACTGTTGCGGCGTGCAACCCGACCCATGTCATTTATCATTTATAAATGTTGCAGCGCGCAACCCGATCCTCAATATCATTATTGCGACGCGCAACCCGCTCCTCAATATCATTTAACAATCTGGTTCCCCAAACAACAATCATAATTAAGGGACATAAATATAAGAAAATATTTGACAAAAATCCCGGCAAGGGAAAGAATCCAACAAGTTCAACCAAACATCCCGGCAAGGGAATAATTCAACAACGTTTTTTTTCTTACTTTTTTTATCTTATAATTCACTCTACCATTTTGAGCCAACGCTCCAAAGAATCCAATCATTTCATATACTTTCAATATTCGTATCACAATTCAAGCCAATGCTCCCAGGAATCAAATAATCATTTTACCGTTCACATGTTATTCACAACATATAGAAATTCTCCAATAAACACGGAGTTCACAACCAAGTTATGGTAATCATATTTTAAGGACTCACGGTCATGCTAGACACCGATGTATAGATACTCCTAACCATACCTATATATCGTACTCGATCACATAACATTTAGCAACAAGACTCAACTCATATTCCCTCAAGCTAGGGTTAAACAAAACACTTATCTCGGTCCAAAGAATAGCAATCAACCCTCATATACCGTCTTTCCTCTACAATCCGCCTCCGAAACAGTGATATCTAGGCATAATTAATTCAATAATATCAATAAAGACTCAATGGCAACATCACATAACCTAGATATGAATTTTCTAGCATTATTTCAAAAATACCAAAATTAGACATCGGGCCCACGTGGTCCAAACTCGAGGCTCGGATCAAAACCCAATCACCCATAACCCCACGAGTCCAAATATATAATTTATTTTAAGATTCGACCCCAAATTAAGGTTGAATCACCCAAAATTCTCAAAACCCTAACTCTACCCAAAACCCATTATTTCGACTTTGATTTCATGATTTAGGGCTAGGATTTCACTAATTAATGAAGGAAATTGAAGAAAACAAGTTAAACTACAATTCAAATTTTGGGATTGAATTTATTCTACATTAAATTCAAGTTTTGAAACGGAAAGGAGATTTCGCATCTGCGTAATTTACTCTTAAACTACAATTCAATTTTTTTTTTAAAAACTACGAACAACTTCAACAAACTGAATTCAAATTGTAAAATTCAAATCTTCGAGATTCAATAACTCAAAATTGCTATATTCTGTTCTTCGTCGTTTTCAGAAATCAAATTGGCGATCACATATTTGTTTTTCATCTTTTTTTTCTCTCAATCTAGAAATCCAAAAAAATGAAAAAATTTAGAATAATACATCAGCAACAACATGCAATCATGTCCAAAATCGCAATCATGCTACAATTGAATGGGAATTGGGATAACTATGGCAGATTTAGAGATTTTGAAGTTATGCCATTGTGGTAGATGAGAATGCAAGCTACAGTATTCTGATTTCTACAATTGCAGAACAACTATCGATTGATACTTCAGAAAAAATTATAGAAATCAAATACATGGTGAACGACAATTGTCCCCCAATGGAGATTAGGGGGTTCGTGTGTATATGGAGACCAAAAAGGAGAATAAAAAATTAGGTTCATATCCGTTATGTATAAGTGTACGATATTTCAATATGGAATTGGCAATCACCAACGATAACATAAGTGCAGGTTTGTATAGTTCGAAATTGCATAGAATTATGGTTTTACAGTATTATCTAAAAAATTACTACATTTGCCTACAATTAAACTACAAATCAATTTAATGAAAGAATTGTTATAAATAGAATTCTATTTATGGTGAATGTCCATATTTAGAGAGATTCTAGGGTTTATTACTTGGTGGCTAAGTCAACCTCTCCCTATAAATAGAGGGTTCTATTCCATTGTAATTCATCCCATATCAATAAGAATTCCCTCTCTCTTTCTCTACAATATTGCTCTTATTCTTTTATTGTTTTCATAACACGTTATCAGCACGAGACTCTACCGTCTCAAGAAGCTCTTTGAGAAGATTAAGGTAATTTTTCTCCTCTTTTTAATTATGATTGACATTATGAAAAGAAAGTTCGTTGCCCTTGAAATTTCGGGCAAGAACTATATGACATGGGTGTTGGATGCTGAAATCCATTTAGATGCAACGGGTCATGGAGACGCCATTAAAGACAGAAATAAAGCATCCACCCAAGACTGTGCTAAGGCCTTGATTTTCTTGCGCCATCACCTTGATGAAGGGTTGAAATTAAATATCTCACAGTCAAAGATCCACTTATTTTGTGGAATAGCTTAAAAGAAAGATATGACAACTTAAAGTTGGTCATTCTTCCACAAGCACGATATGATTGGGCGCATATGAGGCTCCAAGACTTTAAGGCTGTTTCTGAATATAATTCTGCGATGTTCAGAATTACTTCTAAATTGAAACTCTGTGGAGATACTATCACTGATTATGATATGCTTGAAAAAATATTCACAATGTTTCATGCCTCCAATATGGTCCTGCAACAACAATACAAAGAGAAAGGTTTCAAGAAGTACTCCGAGCTGATTTCTCTTCTCCTTATAGTTGAGCGAAATAATAACTTGCTCATGAGAAATCACAAAAATCGACCCACTGGATCTACATCATTGCCTAAAGTGGATGAGGTGTATTCTCATTATGCTAAGCGTGGAAAATGCCGTGACTATTCGTAGACATGGTCGTGCTCATGGTCATAGCCGTGGCCGTGGCCATAGACAAGGAAGAAATTTTTCTAGTGTTAATCATCCCCCCAAAGAGAAATAACCACCAAAAGTGGAAAGGGAAAGATGAGAAGCCAAAAGCAAATAGTTCAGAAACTGAATGCTATCATTGCGGTGGAAAAGGGCATTAGGCAAATATTTGTCGTGTACCAAGATATTTGGTTGAGCTTTATCAAGCATCTCTAAAGAATAAAGCCCCTGAAGCCAATTTTGTCTCTGACAATAATTTTGACATCACCCACTTGGATGTGGCAGACTTCTTTGAGCGCCCTGATGGAAAAATAGACCACTTGATCGGTGATGGATCTGTGGTTAAAGAAGATTGAGTAGTTTGATTTTATTTTTATTTTGCTTATTTATATTAGTTAGTGAATAAACATCATGTAATGATAGTTTTTTACATGAGTAGTAGTCATTAGTATCAATTCGTATTATTTATTTTATGGAATAGTGTTAGTATTCGTTTTAAACAATGTTTTAATTTTCTTAGTTTTCAAAGATTAATATATTTTTTTTATTAAAGTAACGTTATGATTTGCGAATAACCAAGTTAAGAGGTTATGTGAAGGCTACTTCAATTTTTTTTCCAAGGAAATTCAAATCTTTATTTTTTCTTTTCACAACTGACATGCTACGTTGCTAATTGTATGAAGAATATTTCAGCATCACACAAAAGGCACATGTCCATGTGAACCATTGCAGTTTCTTTCATAAACAAAAATTGGTGTTTGTTTTTCAGCATCACACAAAAGGCACATGTCCATGTGAACCATTACAGTTTCTTTCATAAATAAAAATTGGTTATGTCACAAACACCAATACGGATTTCCGCTCAATCAAGTAATCATAATTCATTCCGAAATTAGCGTATGCCAACTTGATTAAATACACATTAATTGAACAAGTCAATAAGTATATTTTTTGATCCAATTCCGTCTGTATTTTCCTATTGTGCAAGACTATTAAGTCATTCAATGAAAAACATAATTATATTATTTATTTTTTTGCTACGTAATTATTTGTATCATAAACAAAGTTTGCTCGAAATTGCATTATAAGTCATTATTGAGTTACTGTCTTCACTTTGTCTCTTTTCCTTTATCTTTGAAAATACTTATATTTATTCATATATTTTTTTTCTATGTCAAATCATGGGAAGCAAATATGGATACCTCGCAAAATAAATTTGGATCAAAGTTCAATTGTAAAAATATTTATTTAATTGATTCATGTACGACACATACAATATTCAAAGAGAAAAAATATTTCTCTCATTTAAGTATGTGTAAAGCAGATGTTACTACAATTTCGGGTAGTAGTAATTTAATTGAAGGCTCTGGAAGAGCTACTATAACTCTGCCTAAGGGAACAATACTTATCATAGAGAATGCAATGTTCTCCTCCAAGTCCAAGAGAAACTTGTTGAGTTTTAAAAATATCCGTCGAAATGGATATCATATTGAGACGATAGATGAGAATAATCTTGAATATCTCATCATTACCAAAAATGTCTCTGGCCAGAAAAGGGCTATTGAGAAGTTCCCATCTTTGTCTTGTGGCCTGTATTGGACAAGAATTAGTGCAATTGAGGCACATTCTATTGTAAACCAAAAGGTTACTGATTCCAATACTTTTGTACTTTGGCATGATCGATTGGGACATCCTGGATCAATTATGATGAGACGAATTATAGAAAACTCAAATGGGCATCCATTAAAGAATTTAAAGATTCTTTTAAATGATGAATTTTCTTGCACTTCTTGTTATCAAGGCAAGTTAATTATTAGACCATCACCAACAAAGGTTGGAATTGAGTCCCCTGCGTTTTTGGAACGTATACAAGGGGACATTTGTGGACCTATTCACCCACCTAGTGGGTCGTTTAGATATTTTATGGTCTTAATAGACGCATCTTCTAGATGGTCCCATGTGTACCTATTGTCATCTCGCAACCTCGCGTTTGCAAAATTAATGGCACAAATAATTCGATTACGGGCACAATTTCCTGATAATCCAATTAAGTCTATTAGACTTGATAATGCTGCTGAGTTTTCATCCCAAGCATTTAATGATTATTGCTTATCAATTGGGATAAAAGTGGAACATCCTGTAGCTCATGTTCACACTCAAAATGGTCTTGCAGAGTCTTTAATTAAACGTCTGCAATTGATAGCAAGATCGTTACTCATGAAAATGAGGCTGCCCACTTCTGTTTGGGGTCACGCCATTTTGCATGCAACAATGCTAGTTTGTCTCAGACCGATAAATTATCATAAATATTCCCCGTTGCAATTAATTTTGGGTCATGAACCTAATATATCCCATTTAAGAATTTTTGGATGCGCAGTATATGTGCCTGTAGCACACACATATCGCACCAAAATGGGTCCGTAAAGAAGGTTAGGAATATATGTTGGGTTTGAATCGCCCTCATAATTCGCTACCTCGAAACATTGTCGAGGGATTTGTTTACTGCACGATTTGCAGATTGTCGATTCGATGAGAGACTTTTCCCAAAATTAGGGGGAGAAGTTGGTGAAACCAAATGGGAAATTTTGTGGAAAATCCATCATTATCTCATCTTGATCCACGTGCCTCTATTTGTGAAAAAGAGGTGCAAAAGATTATTCATTTGCAAAGAATAGCAAATTAAATGCCAGATGCATTTACGAATATGAAAAGGATAATAAAATCACATATCCCTGCGGAGAATGTTCCAATCCGTATTGATGTCCCTATTGGACAATCTTCTAGTGTCATAGCTAATGAGTCGAAAGCACGCCTAAAACGTGGCAGACCATTGGGTTCCAAAGATCGAAATCCTAGAAAAAGGAAAACAAATGATCAAAATGACACTACGAAAGAATCTCATGAAGAAATCAACGATTTAATAAATTCTGAGATTCATGAGGAATCTACTGAGCCCGAGACTCAAGAAAATACGGAACTATCAATAAATCCAATCGACATTGAGACAAATTTGAATCGAGTGGATATAGTGGTGGATTATGTCTTTGCATATAATGTTGCATCTAACATTATGCAAGAAAGTGAGGATCTTGAATCTCAATCTGTTGGATAATGTCGAA
This sequence comes from Nicotiana glauca, assembly GCA_026770625.1. Classification (NCBI taxonomy): domain Eukaryota; kingdom Viridiplantae; phylum Streptophyta; class Magnoliopsida; order Solanales; family Solanaceae; genus Nicotiana; species Nicotiana glauca. Next base: position 15,955 of record MU711968.1, on the reverse strand, counting down.
AAAGACTTGATTGGCCAAATGGCAAGAAGCAATCCAATCAGAGTTGAATTCACTTACAAAACGTGAAGTTTTTGGGCCTGTAGTCCAAACACCTAATGGTGTTAAGCCTGTTGGCTATAAATGGGTCTTTGTACGCAAGATAAAAAGGAAAAATGAGGTACAAAGATATAAGGCACGCCTTGTTGAACAAGGATTTTCACAAAGGCCTGGTGTTGATTATGAAGAGACATATTCACCCGTTATAGATGCTATAACTTTCCGTTATCTCATTATTTTTGTTGTCCATACAAAGCTTGACATGCATTTAATGGATGTGGTTACCGCCTACCTTTATGACTCACTTGATAATGAGATATATATGAAAATTCCTGAGGGATTTAAAATGCCTAACGCACATAATTCCAAGTCCCGGGAAATGTTTTCAATCAAATTGCAAAGATCTTTATATGGTCTAAAGCAATCAGGACGAATGTGGTATAATTGTCTTAGTGAGTATTTATTAAAGGAAGACTATATAAATTATGCCATTTGCCCATGTGTTTTTATAAAGAAAACAACATCGGAATTTGTTGTACTTGCCGTATATGTTGATGACATAAACCTTATTGGAACTCCTATAGAACTCCAAAAGGCAATTGATTATTTAAAGAAGGAATTCGAGATGAAAGATCTTGGAAAGACAAAATTATGTCTTGGTTTGCAAATTGAACATTTGGCAAACAAAATTTTTGTTCATCAATCTGCCTACATAGAAAAGATATTGAAACAGTTTTAAATGGATGGAGCACATCCATTAAGTACTCTGATGGTTTCTCGATCACTTGATGTGAATAAGGATCCATTCCGACCTCAAGAAGAGAATGAAGAGCTACTTGGTCCTGAAGTACCATATCTTACAATTGGTGCACTAATGTATCTTGCCAATACTACAAGGCCTGACATAACTTTTTCAGTTAATGTGTTAGCAAGATATAGCTCTGCTCCTACAAGGAGACATTGGAATGGAATCAAACACATATTGCGGTATCTAAAAGGGACTACCGATATGGGCTTATTTTATGGTAATAATTACAGTCCTAATCTTGTTGGTTATGCCGATGCTGGGTATTTATCCGATCCACACAAGGCTTGATCTCAAACAGGTTATGTGTTTTCCTGTGGAGGCACTGCCATATCTGGCGATCGACTAAGCAATCAATTGTGGCTACTTCATCTAACCATGCTGAGATAATTGCTATTCATGAAGCAAGTAGAGAATGTGTGTGGTTGAGGTGTATAATACATCTTATTCGAGATAAATATGGTGTGAAATGTGACAAGTTACCCACAATTTTGTATGAAGATAATGCAACATGCATAGCTCAATTGAAGGGAGGATTCATAAAAGGAGATAGAACAAAGCACATTTTACCAAAGTTATTATTCATACATGAACTTCAAAAGAATGGTGATATCAATGTGCAATAGATTCATTCAAGTGATAATATGGTTGATTTGTTCACAAAATTTCTACCTACGTCAACCTTTAAGAAGCTAGTGTACAAGATCGGGATACGGAGACTCAAGGATGTGGATTGATGCTCTCATCAGGGGGAGTTAATGCGCGTTGCACTCTTTTTTCCTTACAAGGTTTTGTCCCACTGGGTTTTTCTTGCAAGGTTTTTAACGAGGCAACCAAAGGCGTATTATTATATGTGTGTACTCTTTTTCCTTTTCTAGAATTTTTTTCCCATTGGGTTTTCTTTTAGTTAAGGTTTTAACGAGGCACATTATCTGTTGAATAGACATTCATGGGGAGTGTTATAAATATAATTCTATTTATGGTGAATGTTCATATTTAGAGAGATTCTAGGGTTTATTACTTGGTGGCTAAGTCAACCTCTCCCTATAAATAGAGGGTTCTATTCCATTGCAATTTATCCCATATCAATAAGAATTCCCTCTCTCTCTTTCTTTGCAATATTGCTCTTATTCTTTTATTATTTTCAGAACAAGAATAAAGCAATATTTTTTTCAAAATTATCTACAAAGTTACTATATTTATACGAAAAAATAAACTACAATCTATGATTAGAAATTGTTGATTTCAAAATGTTATCTTCAAATAAAACTACAATCTATGTTTAGAACAAAATCTAGTCAAATAAAATATAAATCAGTTTAATTATGTACGAAGCAGTACTGTTTTCACAAATTTCTATAAATTGCAACAGTTATAGTACAATTTAACTACAATATTTGACATCCTAAAATGGATGACTACAAAATTTTCACTATATCAATAAATTATCTACAAAGATTCTACAAAATTATAACACTGTTTATCTTTATTTTGATGCAGGTTCGTCTGGATCCCTAAACACTGGGGTAGGATCACACAAAGTGTGGAATCTAAGCTCCTCATAATCTACATTATGTGGGGCAAAATAATGTCTATTCTGCACAAAATGATAAATTATTTCATACTAGTAAACTGCATAAAAATGAAGCATTAATCTACATATTATCTACATATAACTACACAATCACTACACAAATAGCTAAAATAAATCAGGAAGAAAAAATATATACAAATCTGCTTCAAAAAAATACAGCCTACCCATACATATAACTACAAAATACTACAAGACATCTACAGATATAAATATTATCTACAAAAATGCAGGAAGAAAAAAGTAACTACAGCTCTGTTTCAAAATTTAAAAGCTAACGATAATATAACTACAAAACGACTACAATTATAAAATGTAGAAAATCATAACTATAAATAATCTATAAAATTAAGACAACTAATCAATAATTTACCAAAATACTTAAAACAGAGATTTTTACATCCAAAACAAAACTAAAAAACTGGAAACGAAAATAATAAATTTTCGCCTTCACCTAATTTTTTTCATGAATCAATTTTGGGAGTTTTTTGGACTGTTTCTTCATTTTTTGTTTTGAGGAAGCAGTAGACAACTTGGATTTTTTAACTGTTGGAATTTTAGGGACATCTTCATCAAAGTCGTCATCTACACATACCTCGTTCCCCTTTCTTTTGAGTTGTTTGCTGTCTGGTGTAGCACTTCCTCCAGCATCTACATCGTGCATTTGCTTTGTTCTCATCTCGACACGGATTTATTTAGGAGATGAACTGTGAGTAGTAGGTTCCATTGCATGTGTAGATTTTACTTATTTTTGTGGTAATTTTGGTGTTAAAATACCCAAATCGAAAGAGGAAATATCACCTACTGTAGATTTTTTATATATTTTTTTGGGAGATTTGATGTTCTTCATGGTTTAACTTCAACTTGACTAAAGATGAGAACGAATTTTGTAGAATGATAACTTCAATATTTGGTGAATTTAAATGGAGGATAATGAAGAACGTGGGTAGCTTTTGTTCTGTAAAGAAGAAAACAGACGCTAAACATGGGGGAGTGCAGGGTAAAGGTAAAACGTAGGGGGAGGGGGGGAGTTACGGGTAAAGGTAAAACGTGGGGAGGAGGGGGTTTGAGCTGAAAGGAAAGAGAAACGTGGGAATATACGGCCCTATAATTATGCCTCATATAAATGCCCCATTAATTATATCCTTGTTTTAAATTATGGTATATAAATGGTAATTTAGTATACTAAATGTAATTATCTCTAACCTTAAACATTGAGGGTAGGAGTGTTCATGGTTCAGTTTGGATCGATTTTCCCCTAAAAAGAAACCAAACCAAGTAAGTCGGTTTTTTAAATATTAGAACCAAACCAAACTAATTAAGTCGGTTTTTTCTCGATTCGGTTTATGTCGGTTTTTTGATTTTTTCGATTATTTGTCGGTTTTTTCTTAAATATAAGACATACACTACTAAACACACATTTCGACGACCACACTTTTAACGTAACACTATCAAATTAATTTCCCTTTGAGAATTCATTATTTACCAAGATATATTGATGATAATTGGATCAAATAGTGATGAATAATTTAAGGACTCAATTAAAAATGTATTATTTTTAACACGAAATAGATTCTTACACTTAACAAAAGAAAACTACCAATTAAACTAGAATGTAAAGGTAATGAACTGTACTAAAAGTACAAACGATTAATATTAATTATAAAAATTTTAAAATATTGTATAAAAATAAACATATATATAGGTGTAATAATAAATTTAAAATAGCTACTCATATATTCGGTTTGGTTCGATTTTTTTTAGTTAAAACCAAAATCAAACCAAATTTGATCGGTTTTTAAATTTCAAAACCAAAACCAAACCAAACCAAAAAGTCCGATTTGATTTGGTTTTCGGTTTGGTTCGAGTTTTCGGATTTTTATGAATACCCCTAATTAAGGGTAATAAGGTTTTATATGTGTTATAGAAAAGTAAAAATTCCTTTTTGTTGTCCCATGACCTAAGATTTATAGTACAAGATAGATTTTTATTTATTTAAAAAGGGTCTTAATTTTGAGTTGTTTTCGATTTTTCAAAGGGTGCGTGGTTGGTTTGTGAAAGTGGTTTGACTTAATTCTCTATTTTCTCCTGAATCATTATTGAGATGCATCATTGGAGAGAGAATGAAAAAAGCAGCTCTGACGGAAAGCTGTTTCCCATTTTGTTTCTATACTTTATAGTACTTAATATTTTCTTGCCTTATAATAATAATAATAATAATAATAATAATAATAATAATAATTTAGGATAACCCTTTTGGGTTGGTCCGATGATAGTAATTTGACTTGGACTCTCATTATTCTGCTCAAGTTTCAACAACAAACTTTTATCAAAGTCTTTGAATGGATTGAAATTTTGATGGCGGATTAAAACGTGTGTTTTTGTGAGTACCAAGCATTGTAGTTGGATGAATGATTTCTTCACTCTTGATCAGATATCTTGAGTTTAAGTTTTGGAAATGATTTTGTTTTTTAGTAGGGAGCATTTAATGAGCTTTACGCGATTAAATCCCCATAACTAGAAGCTCTAAATCGGATAATGGACATCAAGTAGAAATAATAATAATAATAATAATACAAAAAAAAAAAAACATGTGCTCTGGTGTTTAATTAAGAAATCTTAAAGTTAAAAAGCCGACTTTATAAAGTAAGTGTCAATTTCTGTATTGTCTCTTTTATATAATACTCTATTAGATATAGAGCTGGATTTTCATTTGCAACTTCATCCACAATGTATAGTGGGAGTCGCTAATGTCATTCGAGTAATTTATTTTATCCAATATACTAACACAACCTTTCTCTTCGTATTGGAAGATACAAAGTATATATTAAAATATACTGAAAAATACAGGGGTGCCAAACAGCTGACTATCCAATCAAATGAGTATCTTATACATGCCTCTAAATGTAGCACCAAATCACCCTCAACAAAAAGTTAATCAGCCCCCAATCGAAATATTTGACTTATTGCCCAAAATGACGAGTTTTTATTTCCATATCAATCCAAACTTATATACAAATTTAATAAATTGTTTACCATTATTTCAATTTTGATACATGTAAGTAATAACTCCACTAGTTTACATCTCAAACAATATATTCAACACTTATCGATCTACTTTGTACGAATAAACTCAGCACGAGACAAAATGTCTTTATAGTATTACAATGATATAAAAAAAAAATTATATGACTTACTGCTTTTTCTTTTTGAAAAGAATGTAATGTAAAAAACTTTTTAACTTTAAATTATCCACTATACCCCTAATGACATCCCTATTACAAAATTTTCCACTATACCCCTAATGACACCCCTATAACAATAGAAACGTTATGATATTTGACATTACAAGTTCTAAGATACTTTAGGTATGTGCCAATAGTCTTTAGATGTCATGTGCAATCAAACACAATTATAAATTAAAACAAAACAGTCGGATATAAGATCTTAATTCATTGGGTAAGGTAATGCAAAGACTGATAAGGTCGAGGGTACAAACGATATAGAATGGCATTTGGTGTACCAGCTAACGCAGGGAGAAATTCAAAAATAATCAAATTTATAAGTGGTCATTCAAATAGTCACAATTTCAAAAGTTATCGAAATTTAGTCACTTTTCATGTAAAAATTAATCTGAACGAAAACATTGTTCAAAATTCGGAAAAATACTCCAGTATATTATATTGGAACTTTCCGTGTGTTGGACTTCCAGCATAATATGTTGGAAGTTCATACACAGGTGCACCGATCTCTAGTATATTATGCTGTAACTTTTCGTTTTGCAACAAAATAATTGCTATTTTTCATTGACTTTGTAAAGACTAGCTATTTTTAAATGACCCGTCCGAAAACTGTGACGACCCAAAGGGGTCATCACTTGTTTTCCTATTTGTTCCATACTTTCGAGATCTTGAAAATCTTATTTTTATCGTCTCGATTTGCGTGCGCAGTCTGGGTGTGTAGCCGGAAAGCCTAAATGTAAAATTCTGTGAAAAATGCTAAAATTTGGTATTAAAATGAATAAATTTGACTATGGTTAATATTTTGGGTAAACGGACCCGGACCCGGACCCGTGATTTGACGATCCCGGAGGGTCCGTAGAAAAATATGGGACTCGGGCGTATGCCCGAAATCGAATTCCGAGGTCCCAAGCCTGAGAAATGAATTTTTGAGTAAAATTGTTTTTCTGAAATTTTTAAGGAAAATTTAAGTGAAAATTGATTAGAACGTGTTGGTATCGGGCCCGTATTTTGGTTTCGGTGTCCGATACAGGTCTTATATGTGAATTAAGATATTTCTGTGAAGTTTGGTTGAAATCGGATGTCGTTTGACGTGTTTCGGACTATAAGTTCCAAATTTGAAAGTTTATGAAGTTTGAGGAAAAACTAGTGATTTTGAGGTTTGATTCATTGTTTTGATGTTACGATTTGATCGCACGATTGAGTTCGTAGGATATTTTTTAGTTAGTGCATGTGTTTGGTTAGGAGCCCCGAGGGCTCGGGAGTGTTTCAGAGTGGTTTCAAACTTAGGAAAATTGCAGAAAATGGCATCAGCAGTTGCAGGTCCCTTTGTTCTTCGCGTTCGCGACGCCTCTTCCGCATTCGCGAAGCTTTACGTTTTTCCTTCATCGCGTTCGCATCAATCCCCACGCGATCGCGTAGTGTTATTTGACCCTGAGGGCTTAGCCCTCTTTTCCTCTTCGCGATCGCATATATTTGACCGCGTTCGCGTAGTTTGCCAGATACCTTCATTGCGTTCGCGTGATAGCCCACGCGTTCGCGTAGAACAAATCCTGGACCCCCCAGCCTTTCTCTTCGCGTTCGCACTCTCCCTATCGCGAATGCGATGGTTTTCAAGTCTACCCTTCGCGAACGCGACCTTCTTCACGCGAACACGAAGGGCAATTTTGCCCAGTTATTTAAAATGTCCAAAACAGAACAGTGACGGGAATTTTTCACCAAACACACAAACTCCTTCTTCTCCAAGGTTCTAGGGCGACTTTTAGAGCATTTCTTCATCAAAACTTTTGGGGTTAATAAATTTTAACTTGTTTTCTTCATTTTCTATCAATATTTGTTGAATTCCTAAGCCTAAAACATGTAATTAGGGTTGAAATTGAGGGAATTGGGTAGAGTTAGGGCTTTTTACTTTTACTTGATTTAGTCCTCATTTTGGGGTCGAATTTGAGAATAAATTATATATTCGGGCTCGTGGGTAAATGTGGGATTTGATTTTGGTCCACACCTCGTATTTTGACCAAGCGGGCCCGGGGGCAATTTTTGAATTTTTGGAAAGAAAGCTTGGAAATCTATAATTAGACATTGGGTTTGATTTGTTTAGCATATATTAATATTATGAAGTCATTATTGTATAGATTTGATTGAGTTGGAGCCTAATTCGATAGGGAAAGCGGTTATTTTGGATTGATTTGGCCGTGGAAGTTGAGGTATGTGTTTGGTCTAACCTTAGCTTGAGGGAATATTAGTCGAGTCTTGTTTGCTACTTGCTAATTGATCGAGTACGATATATAGGCATGGTGACGAGTATCTATACATTGGTGTCTAGCATGATCGTGAGTCTTAATTTTGCTAATTGTGTACCCTTGGTTGATCCTATGAAAGTTGCGACTGAATATTGATATTAGTTGTGCCAAGAAGAAGTTGAATAGGATTGATTATAGCTGACTCTCCCTTGTCGGGATGTTTGACTGGTTGTTATTGTTCCCTTTCCAGGAAGAATATTAATTTGATTGTTCCCTTGCCGGGATTGTATTGTGTACTGTGTTGAAAGTAAAAGGGGAGCGGGTGGTACGCCTACCACGAGTGATATTGAAATGGGAGCGGGTGGTACGCCTACCACGAGTGATATTGAAATGGGAGCGGGTGGTACGCCTACCACAAATGATATTGAAATGGGAGCGGGTGGTACGCCTACCACAAGATATTATGAAATGGGAGCGGGTGGTACGTGATCACGCCCAACTATGCCTTACAAAAAGGACAATGCGGACGTTGCAAATATAACCCGAGTATTACGCCCAGGGTCGAATCCACAGAGAGTTAACCTATCAATTACTATTTTCAGACACACTAACTCTTCAGAACCAACTTCCCAAATATTTGAATCACAGTTGATGGTTTCTTTAGTAACTAAGACTGCAAGTAAATTAAACAGCTGTAAATTAAAACGCTAAGGTTGTAAACAATGATGAGAAGAATCTAAGGCAATGATTTTCCCTATTGATAGAATCCCTTCTGTTTATGCTCATACAACTTTACCAACACATCTCTATCAATCATGAACACTCTTCTTACCGTAAATCTCTCCCGAGTAATCACAGTAATATACTATTGCACTCTCCCGAGATACACTAGCTAGCTTTAATTAGCATAATTCACTTTAGATTACACCCAATGCTTCGTTATCCCTAATCCCGCCTTTAAACCCGCAATTATAGATTCCTCTTATAATTTAGGAGTGGTGTTGTTCAACAATAACCTAAATATGCACTCTTTTCCAAGTTATGCACACTAAATAAGTACGACTAATTGAGGATCCTGTCAATTAACTACAACANNNNTATGGGTAAACAAACTAAGATAAGATTCATCATAAACTAGCAATAAAAATCAAAGAAAAGAAGAAAGATGTTTTGGGTGATCTCTCATAATTGTTTTCCTTGCCAAAATAATCTAAAAAACAATACATGCCTCTCTTGGGCGAAGTCTAATATTTAATATAGGGTTTAGGTCTAAAAATCCCGTCTTTTACACTTCAGTCCTCGAACTTTAGTGCGCATGCCGCGGTTCTGCCGCGGTCACGGTAGAACCGCGGCCAAAGACCCTTTCTGAATCTCGAAACTTCTGCAACTGCCTTCCACCGCTGTTCTTCCGCGGTCGCGGTAGAACCACGGACAAGCTGCTTCTCTGAATTTCAGGGCTGGCATGCGAGGTTCCATTGGGAATTTACACAGTTGGCCTCTTTTTCTCCATTTTTGACTCAAAACTACTCCCTAGCCTTCCTTGGACATATATCACCTGCAAATCATGAAAAACACTAGTAAGAGCATTTTGTTATCACTTTTATCATCAAAATTACACAAGAAGGTGATTATTTAAGGCGTGATTATAGTCAAATTCACCTATTATCAACACCCCACACTTAAACCCTTGCTCGTCCTCGAGCAAGCTAAACCACACTTCTAGGCCTAACTGTTCAATGCATTGCCCCAATTTATGTCACACCCATTATTATAAAGGATCGACCTAAGCAGTGCAACAATCATACCT
>MU711965.1:0-42603 GCA_026770625.1 Nicotiana glauca | reverse complement strand
CCCCCCCCCCCCTCCTATGAGCCATGCCTTGGGACCTTGAGTTCCCTCTGAACTTGGACACTTAAGGGATGGCCCTTCCACACTACACTATAACTCAATCCTGCAATGTATTTGGGTGTAAGCAATGCCTGGAGTCCATGAGGCTCTTAGGGAACTCTGACATACCCTAAATGAGAAAGTCTTTGGATCTTGATCTTTGGAGTTAGTTTACTTCATGCTTCAGGCAGGAAACCTGAATCAGGCTATCCTTGGTTGTAATTTTTTTTTCTGATGTAGTTTCTTTATTTTATTTTGGGACTGTAATATTTTTTGTAATAAACTTCTGGGGTGATTAGTGAAAAAGGGAAGGGTAAGATATCATGCTCATAGGGAATTACTACATTTCTGTATTCACGTATCCTTCTTACAGCTTTGCAAGGCTATATCCACATAGATATCCTGCTCATAGGATTTTTTAAATTTCTGCATCCATGTAGATAACATGTCTATAAGGAATTCTGTACCTCGTATATAGATATCATGTCTATAAGGAATTTTGCATCTCACATATAGATACCATGTCTGTAAGGAATTCTGCATTATCACATATAGATACCATGTCTATAAGTTAACCAGAAATCCAGATCCTGCATATGCATTGGTCACTAGGCAAACCTATTTATAGGATTAAAAACTAACAACATTCAGATATCATGCCCATAGGATTTTTGCACTCTTACTATGCCTATAAAAGGTGTTTAAAGTCAATAACGCCAAGAAAACATGCCTATAGGAACTATCAACCAAACCTGAATCGTTCATTCACTTATATGTCTAAAATCGGTAACGATAATGCTTAACGTATGCAGAATTTATGCTCTTTTACCCAAAACTCACTTTCCTAGTTAACTGACAACTTCTTTTCCTAAATCAACATACTTCTTTTTTGAAACTAATAGATATCATGCCTATAGGTTTCATTTAACACTGAGGCAAGCCACAAGGTAAACTTATAAATTGAATAAGATTTTATTAACTACAACCAGCAAGCAGGCCTGATTCGGCCTTCTTATCTGAAATATGAAATAGATCAGTCTGCCACAACTTTTAAGTTTAATCAGACCCTAATTAGTACATGTAAGACATGCTAAACTATATGCTTCTTTTTGTCTTTAAGAAGGTTTGTCTAAGCATTTCTATCTGTTATATGCTTCTCCCCATATTTGCTACATATGTGTTTTTGATTGTTGCCTTCGAATTTTGTCCTTTGAAACTATAAAACCTCACTCTCCTTCCCTTTAGGATTAGTAGTCGCAAATACCTCTAGGACTAATAGGATTTGGGTGGCTAATAGCATGCAATAAGTAAAACGAAACCATTCTGTGTTTAATACCTTAACAATGTGGGAAGTGGTAGATATGGATATGATGACAACGCGATAACACCACGTGTATAAATGGTTACTGGTGTTGTGTGGGGTGATCCATATTATTTATAAACCTACGACCCCCCCCCCCCCTCCCGCCTTTACTTCTTTATTTTATTCAGAAATTCAAAACTGCTTTTCCTCAAATTCCAGCTTCCTTAACTCCTTTTAGTTTCAATTACTTGCAACAATTGTGTGAAACCCCCCTGATATTTATAATTCTTACTTGTCTACTTGTTATTTGCACTTAAAATCACAATTATAGTATGGCTGGGAACCATACTAGTGGATCTTGAAGGGTGCTTAACACCTTTCCCTCGGGATAATTTTGAGCCCTTACCCAATATCTTGTTTTCTAAATCAAAGTTCTTCTTAGTGTCTTAATGCACTTAATCATTAGGTGGTGACTCTTCAATTCAAACCCAATTCCCAAAAGAAAATGAGTTGTCCTCCTAAATGTCATAAAGCCGATTTCGCAAGAAAAAGGGGGCATCGACAACATGGTGACTCTGCTGGGGATATCTTTAAGGCTTTTACCATTTCATGCTATTTGTGACTTTATGCTTTTTTATATGTCTTTATTTGTTTAAATGCCTTTAATTATTTTTTTCCCTCTTCTACCTCGAAACTAACTTGGCTCTTTGTTTCTTTCCTTTATTTCTCTTAATGCTTTCCTTTATCGCTTTCCTTTAATACTGTTGTAAATTATGAGAAACTATTGTTATTATTACTTTATGAACGTGCAAATACGTGACAACTTGTTTGATTATTGTAACTGCATATTCAACATCATATTCCACTCGTGCCAAACAAAATACCACAGCAACGCTTATAATGAGTGGTTGCACTCTTCCGATATTATCACCCCCTAAATCCAGCAAATCCATATTTGCAGTAAAACTAGTCGATCAACGGTGTAGTCAAGGTTTTGTGCCCTTCCCTCTTGAGTTGTCCGCTCAAGGTTACCAATCTAATACTCTATAGAAACCTTACTATGTTTAAAGGTGCATGCATCCCTGTCAAACCTAGCCGAGTCGGTTATGTTGTCCGCATAATGACTCTTTAAGATAGCATTCGAAGTCTACCGGGTTTTCCCAAAACCCAAACGGACGCTACCACATTTTGTGCATTTATTTGGGGAACTAAATGCTTGTTATACTAATTACTAATATTAAATAGTCGAGTCTGGTGGGGCTAAGGGCCAAACCTTTTGTCTTGCAAAATATAAGGTACGAAGTCCCCAGATTTGGTATGGTCACCACCATCCACCCAAATTGCTAAGCTGGTGGGAGGATCTTCATTCCAGTGATCAAGCTCTTGTTAGAAAATATCTAGGAAATCTACCTTCTCTCCTGGAAATTCAAACCAATAATAAAATCATAGAAGCTGCTACTTTATTCTAGGATTGTGATAGATCTGTGTTCTGTTTCAGAGAGATGGAGATAACACCTTTTCTAGAGAAAATAGGAGGACTGGCTGGTATACAGTTGGAAACTCCGGGTTTGTTAATGCCGTAAAATCGCAAAGGTAGAGGTTTTCTCAAAATGATGGGTCTAAAGAAGAATCCAAACTTAACGTGTTTGAATGAGTCATACATTCTCTTTGACTACTTGTACGAAAGGTACGGTCACATCAAATCTTACCGTACTTATCCTGATGAATTTGCCCTTACATCATTGGGGCATGTCCATCAAAGGGTCTTTGTCTTTATGTTCTGTCTCGTGGGGATGATAGTGTTTCCAATGAAGAAAGAAAGAATCAATACTAGCCTAACTATGGTCACCAAAACTCTAATGGAAGGAATTGATGGACAACTATTCAGTCTTGTGCCAATGATCATTGCAGAAATATATCGAGCCCTTGAAAGGAGTTAATAGGGAGCCAAACATTTTGAGGGTTGTAATCTACTGCTTCAACTTTGGCTCATGGAACATCTCCAAAAGGGTGAGTACCGATAGGAAATTCATCGTAGGGACTGGGACGATCATATCGCCTTTCATCATCCAAAGCGAATAAATTACAGGCCCAACATGTTCGCCCAATTGGTGAATGCTAGAGAATGGGTCGAACTCTTTGATAATCTAACTGAGTAGCGAGTGCAATGGATGTTTGAGTGGTTCCCTACTAAAGAATTCATCGTTCGATCCATGGATACGCCATTTCTGATACTGACCGACTAGAGGGGGACCTACCCTTATGTCCCTCTCCAAGTTATGAGACAGGCTGGTAGGAAGCGGGTTATACCAAGGTTAGACAAGATGTGTCACTTTCGGGTTGATTTCCAGAATGACGATAGTCCATATAGGTTCCAGGCTCAGCGGGGTGGGAAATGGTAGATATGGATATGATGACCACGCGATAACACCACATGTATAAATGGTTACTAGGTGTTGTGTGGGGTGATCCATATTATTTATAAACCTAGGACCCCCATCCCTTTACTTGTTTATTTTATTCAGAAATTCAAAACTGCTTTTCCTCAAATTCCAGTTTCCTTAACTCCTTTTAGTTTCAATTACTTGCAACAATTGTGTGAAAACCCCCTCATATTTGTAATTTTTACTTGTCTACTTGTTGTTTGCACTTAAAGCCACAATTATAATATAGCCGGGAACCACACTAGTGGATCTTGAGGGGTGCCTAACACCTTCCCCACGGGATAATTTCGAGCCCTTACCAAGTCTCTGGTTTTCTAAATCAAAGTTCTTCTTAGTGTCCTAATTCACTTAATCATTAGGTGGCGACTCTTCAATTCAAACCCAATTCCCCAAAGGCAATGAGTTGTCCTCCCAAATGTAATAAACCTGATTTCACGAGAAAAAGGGGGCATCGACAACATCTTGATTTCGAATCTCTTTTACAAGATTTCCTTCATTCCCTAACCCAATCTTTACTTATTTATGTTCAACAATCTTCCCACAAACCTAATTTATACATGCATGTATACATAATACTATTATACCCAAGAATCATGCCTCAATAACCCATCTTATACCCCAAACTCAAAATTAAAGTCCAATGTATAGAACCTTACCTCTTATATGAAGAACATGTGATTAGGTTCTTGATTCTTGAAGACTTGAGCAAGGGATGGGTGATTATGAAGCTAGGTCCCTCCTTTCTCTCTATATATGCTCTCATTTCTCTCTAAAATTAGTAGGAAATGACCCCAAAATAAACCCCAAAGCCTATATATTAAAATGGGTTTGGGTTATAAAAATAGGAAAAATAACCCTCCAAAACCGGGTCTGCGATAACAAAATAGACCGCAGAATGGGTATGTTGGCCGCAAATGCGTCGCAAAACTCGGTGCCCAAAACTGGGCTACACTGGTCTAATTTGCGACCAGATTTGTGATCACAGATCGGTTATGCGGACCGCATAATGGTTTTGCGATCGCATATCTAACACAGGATCACATTCTTTTCTAGCCTTTGGTAATTTTATCATAACTTTGTATAGGAATGTCCAAATGATGAATGGTTTGAAGCGTTGGAAACTAGACTCAATGACCTTTCATTTGATAGGTTATTCATCACATAAAACCTCATACATATTTGGATATGCTTGTTCAAACTGTGGACTAATCCAAGTTCCTTTGGAATCTGAGCCTATTATGAAATATTTCCCATTTGGCTTACACTTAGGCCCCTCCTTAGACCCCACCTTACTTAATATATGGCTCATACACTTTTTTAGCAAATACAATTGATTCCTCCCATGTTAATAGTACATAAGATATTATAATTAGCTTACATGGCACCACAAAATCCTAGATTACTTAGCGAATATTTTTCCGGGGCCTCACAATTACTGATTTGGTGGTAGCCGGAGTATCCATCCAAGAAGCAGTAGAATGACCTTCCCACTAGCCGATCAAGCATTTGATCAATAAAAGGCATAGGGAAATTGTCCTTGCACGTAGAACTGTTTAGCTTCTAGTAATCCATATACACCCTCCATCTGATCACCGTTCTTGTTGGGATGAGTTTATTTTTATCATTTTCAATTATGGTCATTCCTCCCTTTTCGGCACACATTGCACCTGACTCACCCAAGAACTATCGGCAACGGGGTACACTACCCCGACAATAAACCACTTGATGATTTCTTTCTTTACCACCTCCTGGATGGAAGGGTTCAACCTTCGTTGATGCTCCACGCTTTGTTTACTCTTATTCTCCAATTCTACTTTGTGTTTGCAAATTCCGGAAAGAATCCATTAGATGTCCGCAATTTTCCACCCAATAGCTTGCCTATTCTCCTTCAAGACATTTAACAATCGTTCTACCTAAACATCATTCAACAAAGAAGACACGATTACTGGTAGAGTATCATTTGAGCCAAGAAATTTATACCTCAAGTGCGCTGGAAGTTGTTTGAGCTCTAGTTGCGGCGGCTCAAAAATTGAAGGCTTTTCCGGAGGAGTGACTCTATTCTCCAAGTCGAGAGAGACTTTAATTGGTGCATAAGCGTAGGATCCCAAGCCTTTCCAATGCATTTACTGATTCCATATACCGCTCCGTATCTTCACCATCAAAATTAACCAAAACAGCCGCCAACGCCTCATCGAGACATTGATCTTCCATATTAATTTCAACTGCATCTCCCACTTCATCAACAATATCAATCAAAGAGATGCTTTAATATTCATGTTGTAGATTCATAGCCTTGCTTGCTTGGATTGTGACCTCTTTTTCATTCACACGAAATTTGATCTCATTCTATTTTGAATCCATTAGTTCTCTACCTATAGCAAGGAATGGTCTCCCCAAGATGATAGGGATCTCTTTGTCAACTGCACAATCAAGGATTACGAAATCGGCAGGTAGATGGAACTTTCCCACTTTTACAAGCACATCATCGATAATTCCTACCGATCTTTTTATGGAATGATCGGCCATTTGCAATTTCATACTTGTGGGCCTTGGCATACCTATCCCTGCTTGCTTGTAAATGGCAAGAGGCATTAAGTTGATGCTAGAATAGTTATCACAAAGGGCTCTTGCAAAATCATGCGCCCCAATAGTGCATGGAATAGTGAAAGCTCCCGGGTCTTCTTCCTTTTGAACGGTGGTTGTTGTAATAATGGAACTAAACCAGTGTGTCATATTCATCACTTTATTTTTGGTGGTACTCTTCTTGGTCATCAAGTCTTTCAAATATTTAGCAAAACCCGACATCTCTTGAAATGCTTCCATGAATGGATATTTACCGATAACTACTTGAGAATGTCATAGAACTTTTCGAGTCTGCTATCATCAACATTTATAGCAAGTCTTTGAGGAAAAGGAGGAGGTGGAGGTCTAGGAATAGGTGGTAAAGATTTTGGTGTCTCTTTTACCTTTTCCTTTACCTCTTCCCGATTTACTTCTTGAACTTTCAACTCTTCCAGACCATTTTTGGCTTCAACAACACTTGGCTCTTCAACCTCAACCTCTTGTACGGACTCTTCTACTTCAACCACTTGTTCATTCTCTCCTCGTAGTACCTTCCCACTCCGAGTAGTAATTGCCATGATATGAAAAGTTGGACCACTCCCACTACCTTTTGGGTTCGCAATTGTGTCACTAGGAAGTGTCCCCTTTTGCTTTGGATTTTGTTCCCTTTGAGAGATCTCTCATTTTCATCTCCAATTTTTTAATGGATGCGGTATGATAACCCACAAGCTCGAGCATATTCCTCATAGAAATGTCGGACCTTTCTTGATTTTGCAATACCCGTTCAAGCATGCTTTCCAACGTGGAATCAATTGAGGAGCCTTGGTTTGAATATTGCCCCTTTGGTGGAACATAAGAGTTTGAACTCCAATTTGAGAAGTTATTGTTGTTGTTACTCTTATTTCCTTGATTCGATCTACCTTGGTCATTTTGTCACTATTGGTTTCCTTGCCCTTGCGGGTTAGGCCTCCATTGATTTTGTTGTCCTTGACCTTGGTATTGTTGCCTTTGATATCCTCCTTGAGAGTTGTTGACATAGTTTGCTTCCTCAAAGTCTTCATTTGATGTGGGTTAAACATCCTCCACCTTATTTACCTTTTTCGTTTGGCTTTCAGTGAACATCTTTGTCAACATATTGACATTGGTGGCAAGCCCTGCGATTACTTGATCTGTTTCTTGATTCTCCTTAAACATGTTGGTCAAAGAGGGAGAACCATATGCAATTCCACCTGTGGTGTCCTCTAAGTGCCAAGCTTGATTATGTTGTGCCATTTTGTCAAGGATTTTTGTGATCTTTGCAAATGTCTTATCTATAAAACATCTATCAGCTGCATTCTTGGCTATAGATTGGTTCATAGCATCTAAACACATGTAGAATTTCTCCTACAATATAGAATCTGAAAAACCATGATTGGGCGACCTCACCAAGTATAACTTGAATCGATCCCATGACTCATATAGATATTCTCCCGGTAGTTGCTTGAAAAAGAAAATTTTATCCCAGAGGTCAGATTTCTTGCTTTGCGGGAACCATTTAGCTAAGAATGCTCGGACAAGTTCAGGCCAAGAATGAATGGAATTTGGTGGCATATTTTGAAGCCATTTCCTTGCGTCCCCAACTAGTGATTATTTGAACACCCTCAACCTTAGGGCATCATCTGAGACATTGTTCTGCTTGTGCATCGCACACACACCCAAGAAGTTTTTAAGATATTGTGTCAGATCATCATCAATTGAATTCCTAAAAAAACCCTCCTCTTTGAGCATTGAAAGTTGCAGCAGCAACTATCGGGGGTACAATAGCATTTGTATCCTCGATGTACTCATCTATGTCCTCAAAAGGATTTTCTTCATTTCTTCTTCAAATTCAGCCATGTTTTCCTATCAACACCAAGCAAAACAAGCAAAGTTTGATGCAATAGAAGAAGATTTAAAGTAAAGCACAAAGTAATTAGTAATTTCAAAACTGTATTCCCCGGCAACGGCGCCAAAATTTGATACGCTCAAATTACATTTTAATTAAATAGTGTAAGGCTGTCAATGTCAAATATAGTAACCCAACAAGGTTGGGGTCGAATCCCACAGGGAATAGGCATGAAAAGGTTACTCGAGTAGTGTGCTACTTGACTTAGGTCGTAATTCTATTCCGTTAACGTAACAAGAGAATGATATGATTGTGAATTGAAGAGATAACTAATTGTAACTTTGAGAATGCAAATTATTTGATTAAGGAAACCAAGGTTGCGCCCCCGTTAATGGAATGTAATGCTATCGGTGTTAATATAATATATTTCTAATGGAAGGTCCTTTGAAATGCAAATAATTTATAAATGACTACAAAATACTTTCCAATAGTTGGGTAGTATTTTCCCTTAATTATTTTTTCCAAATATAAAAGAGTTGCAATTGAAGAATAACCAATTTATGCCAAGTAGAACCCACTTATTCCTAAGTGATTCTATTAAAAAAGAGTTAAAGTCTTGAGTTATTGATATTCAATTCTACCAAACCCTAACTCACTTTTCCAAGTAAAGAAAGAGTAAAATGGAATAGATTAATATTTGCAACCACCAACCATAAATAAAGAACAAGAATTGAATAAATATCAACCAACCATTATATATATATTCAATGTTAAACACCCATTATCATTATACCCATATAGGGCCACAAACTTAGTATTTAAAACTAGCTACACACACTAAAATACAAGAACAAAGTATTTAATAAAGCCATAAAGCTTACAAAAGTGCAAGATTCCTTTTTGACAAACCTCAAAATAAATGAAGTATTTAATGCTCTCTAAGTAGGATCTTGATTCAGACTTGAATGCCCAACAAAACCCTAATTATTCTCTTTATAGTTGACAGAAAGTCGTAGTCAAAATCACATAAAAATACCCCTTCAGATGACTTATGCGATCATATACTGGTCGTAGACCAGTTATGCGGACAGCATATTGAACATTCCATTGTAGACTTGCTGAGTTCCAGATCTAGCTTCCATCACATAACAGTTATGCCGTCTGCATGTGTGTTATGTGACCGCATATCCCGGTGCATATCATGTTGAGGTCGGTTTTGAGGCCCGTGAAAGAATTTTGGTATAAACCCGAAGGCTTGTATTGCCAACTAGGAATACCTATTAGAAATGTGTGCTCGCCGTGGTTTGGACCCTTTTGGGCTAAGCTATGCATTAAAAAGTCAAGAAATTATGTTTTCCAGAAAATTACTATTCTGCGGTCAGGAATGCGATCGCATATCAAGTATGCGGACCGCATTTTAACCGCAGAGTGAGTCAGTGTGTGGGTCAAATTTGAAGTCAACTATGCAGTCAATTATGTGATCGCATAATCAAGATGCGGACCGCATAGTCATCACATAATTTCCTAAGGATTTTGTGAAGGGCATTTTTGTGGTGCATTATGCGACCATAACGTGAATGCGGACCACATTCTTGCCGCAAACCCAATCAGTAAGCCTAGTTTTTGGGAGAATTTTTGCGGTCCATTCTGCGGACCGCATTTCCACTTTACGATCGCAAAAGCGACCGCAAATCTAACTCGGGCTCTTAATTTATAAATTTCAAAATCCGACCCCATTCCATTAAGAAACATAGCAACATGCTATTTTCTGCTATTTTTTACAATATAGAGAGATGGAGGGAGTTTTAGAGTGAGAAGGAGTGACATTCATCAAGCTCCCTCTAAATCCATGACAAATTCTTTGAACGTTGCTGATTGAGGCTACTAGGTCTTTATCCTAATTGGTAAGTAAATGTGCCCTCATCAATAATTTCAAGCATTTCTGTTAAATCAAGTAATTAGCAAGAGGGTACATAGGGTATAATGCTAGAAATTTTTCATGCATAATTAACAATGGGGTACGGGAGGATTGTAACTTTAAAAAATGGTAATTAGGGTAGAAAGTGATAAAATTTCTCACAAAAGGAACCAAAAACCACAATGTACACCTAGTGCTTGGCAATATGCTCAAATGAGCTAGAATCTTAGTCGTATCTCTAATTATTGGCTAAATTCATGGCTCTCATTAGATAGATCGAAGGTTTTAGGGAATTCCGGAAATTTTTGTAAGTAATTAAGGGAGACTCCATTGAGGTATGTATGGCTAATCCTTTTCTTTTAGTGTTGAATTTTTTTTAGTGTTCAAATGGTTTGCTTGAAATTTCAAATTGATTCTACTTGATTGATTGCATTCATATGTTGAGTGACGGACTTCCATTCCGCATTGTTCTATGTGTTTATTTGAAATCGTGGTAATTGATAAGGTGATCATGTCTTTCCAAAGTTCGTTATTTCCTTTATGATTTTCATACCCTGTATGTTTGCCCTTGACAAATGAATGATGGAATTACATGAACAAATTGATAGAGTGAAGGCTTGTGTTGTGTTGATGAATCTAAGTGCCAAGGAACAAATAAATGAAAAGAGGTGTTATACCCGGTATCGAAAAAGATGGAAGGAAATGGGAACTAAAGAGTAACTAAAAGAGTTTATGTCCCAAGGAGATGGCTTAGTCAATTGGGCCGAGATTGGACGCCATGTTGTACACATTGTGGTATTTATATTGGGTTCTGGAACATTATTGTGAATATGGATATATCTCACTTGGGATGGTTTAGCCGGTCGGGCCGATACCGGACTCCGCGTTAAAAAATCCACGGTGGTATTATATTTTAAAGACATGGTATTTGGCACTAAAGAATATTAACCTAAAAGAACGAAAAGACTTAACCAACAATCATGCGAAACTTATTTGGTACTCCTCCTTGAATTTCTATGATGTAACTGTTGATAATGTAACTGTTGATAAGGGCCACTTTTGCCAGCCAAATGCAGAATACAAGAAGAAGTACCCTTTGCACGAACATCAGACGTCGAAACAGTGGCCATGACCACAACAGAATAATAGGGAGTGGAAGAGTATCCAAGCATAAATTGCCTAAAGTAGAGAAATGGGGAATCTCTTAGAAAGTACCTGGCTCTAGAGAGGAGATGAGCCTATCGAATAAGAAAATGCAGTAATCATCGCTTGAGGAAGGAATAGACAAATATATAAGGGCCAGGCAACAACCGACCAAATTTCCCAAACAGGCCAATTAATTATGATTGCGTTAACATCACACTTCCCTTGGGGAATGCAATGACGGACTTAATCCAGAACCCCACGTGTCTCATGAATGTAGGAGGGGGGCCCCGGGGATTCTCCGATGTTGGTCCCCCGATACCTAGTGCTCTGAAGCAAGAAGAACTACCGAAATAAGGGCTCCTTCTCTATTAAAAAAATAGTTGTACATATTTATAATATTCGGAAGAGAGAATATAGGGAAAAAACAGAAAGGGGCTCAAAGACTACTCCTTGCCTCTATACTCTTTGCCCTCTTTGGGAATAATTTGATGCTCCAGTTCCTTCTCCATCTCATAGGCCTTGTTTAGATCAGCGGATAGCTCGAAGCCCCGGGCCTTGAGTTATTCCAGAACCTCCTTTTTTCCTTTCGCCTTGGCATGATCAATAGCACGGACCAGTTTCTGCTCGGCCGCCAGGGAAATGTCACGGGCCATCACATGCGCTGTCGCCACATCTGCCTTGTAAGAATCGACATCTCGCTCCACACCAAGCTTAGCCTCGGTCAAAGTATTGATATCCTTGAGACCATCCGAAAGAAGGCTCAATGATGCCGACAACAACCTAGTTGCATTTTATTCTGCTCCCTCAGCTCGGAAACCTCCATTTCCAACTCGGTGACCCTCTAGTTTCCTTGGTCAACCTTCATTACATAGAAAGGCAATGAATATGTGAACACAAAACACTCATATGGATGTCGAGTGGAGGAGCAGATATAAAAGAAAGAAGAAGAATACCTGTGCAATAAGAGCGGCCTTCTCCCGGAGTGCCGCCTCTAAAGTAGCTTGAAGCTCTTTCACCTCCTCACCTCCTCGGATGCCTCGAGACTCAGAATCTTGCAGTCTCGAAACAATGGCATCATGCTCCTTCTCGTGATGTGTGGCTTCCACACGGAGTTGTGATATGACATGATCGTATAACTCGTAGCACTACAACACAATAAGGAAATTGAGAGAAACGACGAATAACGACCAAGGGTGAAGGGAAATACTCAAAGAAAAATTTGCACCTGCCACAGGGATTTCTCCGTTGCATCAACGGCTTTAGTTATGTCAAGATCAACCGTGTCATGTACTTCATCGAGGATGTTGGCAAAAATGCCTTACTCTCCAAAGTAAGTTTCGGCAGTGGCAACAACCATCCTCCTAGCGTCTCTCAATTCTCCCAACGATATTGAATAGTTTTGGATGAAGTCGTTCAGGTTATCAACTCCGTTGAATAGCGGCCTACGCCCCGGGAAAGCTCCAAACTCCTCCCATCTAAGCAGATAGCCCTGCTGGAAGAAGCTACTTCTAATATGGACGAGCGGTTTGAAACCACACTGGCATCCTCACCAACAACCTCCGACTCTTTAGCCTTGCTAGCCCTAGCCGTCGCATACTCAGCAGCCTCCGTCCGGGGCACCTACGAACCCCTCTCGCTGGTCCTCGACCTCCTTCTCAGTGGACTGCCATCATCACCTTCTTCCCCGCGTGCATTGGGATCTAGGTCAAAGCTAGGGACAACATCCTCGTCGGGTCGAGCAGCAGCCACTCTTGTTTTCATTTTCCTACCCATGCTAACTCTTAAGGCCCCCTTTTCACCACCAGGGGTGGCCTCATCAACATCTTTTCCCAAGGACTGCATCAACACGATAAGTGAAGCACAAAGTGAATACAAAATACAAGATACATGTAGAAAAGAAACCTCACCATGGTTCTTGGTAACCCAGTGCCTATCGGCCACGAGGGCCTAGGATCGAAGATGATACGGAAACCTTCTGTCCAACTGCTCTATCCACCTCGCCATATCTAGAACTTCCTCAGGATGCCAAAGAGAATCTGGAGAAATTCGCCAAAAGGTTATTACAACGATCGAAAGAAAGGTAGAGGAACGCTCAAAGAAAATATATACTTACACTGAAAGTTCCACCATTCGGGAAAAGGCATCCATTGGACCGGGATTATGTCCGAGGTGCGACCCAAACAAACTTTCTCATCCACTCCCGATCCTTCTCCTTATTGACATTTAAATAGAAAGGTTTTTTGGACCATTGCCGAAGCTTGATCAAGCCTCGGAATAGCCGAGGGCGGTATAGTTCGATAAGATAATTGAGAGTGAGGACTTCTCCCGCAATCTCCTCAGTAAAATGCCTAAGCATCAACACAATCCTCCAAAATGAAGGTGAGATCTGGCCAAGAGTCACTCTATACTGAGTGCAAAAGTCAAGGATCACCAGGTCGATGTCCAAGGGAGGAGATTTCACGGATTCGTCGGGACCCAGGGTGAACGGGTAGGTATATAAGCAAAGAAAGCCTTCCTTGAAACTGGTAATTTCTTCGCCAGAGGCAGGAATTCCCACTGTCACTGCTTCATTCAATCAGCAGTCACTCTTCACCTTTTCAACATTAGCCACTACATTAGTGTATCGAGATACATGCTCGTATCGGCCTGGCATGGATGCGGGAGCCTTGATATCGAAATCCTTTGACGTATCAAGCTCGAGAGGAATCCACTTCTCTAGGGGAAGGGCTAGCCTATCACCCCCCTGGCCGACTGAGACGATGATGCGGTATCGTTCCGACGGTGTACCGTCCTGACTCCTGGCCATAAATAATAAGGGAATTCTTCCGAAAAGAAAAAGAAAGAAGGATGAAAATATATCAAATAAATTAGGATTCTGATCTATAAGGCTAAAGAAAGGCAAATATAAGCAACATCTATGATCGGATCGTTTCATAGGATCCAGTTTGTGAAGCGGAAGGGACGAGCCTGCAATAGTTCGTAAACTCTCAATCGTCACATATAACGGCGGCCCTGCACTATTTCCAGGGCAATGGCATTTAATGCTCTTACATGAATGACATCATGGCAAATATGACCTCGAGGCCATGAGGCTGCAATTCGATATCGTTTCCCATCACTTCGTCATTAGATATGCAGAGACTATCTGTACGTGGTAAAAATTAGAAGACTTGATTTTCGCTATCATGACAATTTAGGAAGCCTCCCTCAAGAACCCGAGGATGGAAGGCTATGATCGAGTTCTTGAACTCCGAGCTCATCGAGGTCTGAATCAAAGGAAGCATGGCTCGAGGTCATGGTAAAAGAAGATGACTCCGGAGCGCATGACTACACCTGACAGGGCCAATCTATCCGTAACCTACTGAGATGATGTGCGATAGGCCATCCCATATTTCTACTTTCGTAAATGATATATACGTATTTTACTGAGTCCCCACTCCTATATAAAAGGGACTCACCCCACCTTATAAGGGACGTATGTCGCTCCACTTCTCCAATAAGCAATAATCTCTCTCTCTCTCTCTCTCTCTCTCTCTCTCTCTATCTCTTTCTTCTAAGTTATCAGTGTTCTTCGACCCTGAGGTCTCCCTAACATTTTATTGTTCTTCATTTGTTCTTCATCATTTAGCTCAAGATTGATGGTATAAAGCCTTGTATACACATACTTATCTGTTATCCCCTTCTCGAATACCCTCGATAAGGTCACCTTCGATAGGCCCACGGTAGGCTCGACGCCTGGCCTCGAAATACCTACTAGCTTGTTCTAAGCTCGGGAATGTCCACTACTGGTTCAATCATTGTTTTGGCTAGCTCGATCTTTACTGTTTTACTCCATGCCAAGGACTAATCACCATTCTAAACTAGCTCGAGAATAGATCACGTATGATTAGAACCCTATTTATAAATTTAATTATTGTTGCCATTTTCATGGTAAACACCAAGCCTATCCTCGGTCGAGCAGTAACGAGGAAGGTCAGAGCCCTACTTATTATAACTGAAAAATAAGATAAAATAGTATAGAATACGACAATATAATTAAATGCGAACAGAATGAAGTAACACAGGATAATAAGAGTAACAACAACTATAACAGAGAAAAAATAATCACAGAAGGAATGCAACTCAACATAGAGATAATAATCGGGGATCTTCAAGGATACCATCCTGTAGTCCCCAAATGTAAATATCCAGTGGATCTCCCGGGTGTCATCCCGTAGTCCAACATAGAGTGCGCAGGGATCTACCAGAATCCCGATCCGTAGTCCAAAATAAAAATACCAAGTACTGGGGGAATCTACCAGGTGCAGTCTTATAATTCCAATATAAATGTGCAGGGTGATCTACCGGAATACAAATTCATAGTCCAAAAGTAAACAGGAAGGGCGATCTCCTGGGATACCGTCCCGTACTCCCAAAGTAAACACACAGCAGTAAGTACACACTCATCACCTCACGTAAAAGGCATTTCAAAAATCAACAATACCAAATCCTAAGGGGAGTTCCCCCACACAACGTTAGACAAGCCACTTACTTTGAACCGGCTCAAACTAAACCCGAAACCACACTCTTTCCACAAGTACTCAACTCTAAATGGCCCAAATCTATTCAAATCAATTGCATAATGTAAATATAACTTCAAGTAACTGATTCCACTAATTAATTCTAAGCTAATACGTGAAATTAGAAAAAATTACCAAAACACTTCCACCCCCAGGGCCCACGTCTTGGAATCAGCTAAAGTTTAAGGATTATGAACACAAGAGTCTAACCATACCAAAGTTATCCAAATTCGATTTCGAATCCCTAATCAAAACTCAAAAATTATGTCTAAGAACTTTTCCAAATTTTCCCCAATTTCTCGCACAAAATCCGAAATTAGATGATGAATTCATGTTTAGATAAATGGTTTATAAGCAAAAAGTTGTTAAGAATCACTACTCGCAAACTCCCTTCGAAAATCTCTCCAAAATCCGTCTCCTACCGAGCTCCAATTCAATTTTGTGATATGAACTCAAAACCCTCGATTTTGAACTTTATGTTCTGCCCATACGTGACCTTAATCGCGATAGCAAAAAATCCCATGCGATCGCGAAGAGAAACATAACTGACCCCCGAATTAACCCTATGCAAATGCGATAATACCAACACGGTCGCGATATTGCATTGCTCAGCTCTACGAAATCATAGTTGATCTCACGCGATCACGAAGAGGAACTTCCAAATCCTCAGCTGCCTCACTTCTTGCTCTTCGTGAATGCTGCGTAGCCCATGCATTCGCGATTCAACTTCCGCCATTACTATGCGTTCGCACTCTTCTTCTCGCGATCACGTAGAACAAAATCCCCTTTGCATCATCCAAGCCTTCGCGATCACGAGCCTCTTCATGCGATCGCGATGAAGAAAAGTCAGCAACAAATACCAACAAAAATCTTATCCTTCTCCAAGTCCAAAAATGGTCCGTTGAGCATTTGAAACACACCCGAGGCCCCCGGGATCACAACTAGATATGCTAACCAATCTTAAAACATCATTAAAACTTTTTCCAACCTTCGAATCTCTAAAAACAACATCAAAACACCAATTTAACATCGGATTCAAGCCTAAGTACTACAAAAAATCTAAAATTATGCTTTCAATCAAAAAGTCTATTAAACCTCGTTCGAATGACTTGAAATTTTGCAAACACGTCACATTCAACACTACCGAACTAATCCAACTTTTGGAATTCCATTTTGAACCATATATCAAAATCTCACTATCGAATCGAATACTTCAAAAATTCAACTTTTGGCAATTCATTCCTAAATAAACTATGGACCTCAAAAACAAAATCCAAACAAGCTCCTAAGAACAAAATCACCCAACAGAGCTAACTAAACCGACGAAATTCTATTCCAAGACCGTCTTCACACTACTCTGACTACACTCCAAATTCTAAAGCTTAAGCTCTCTTTTAGGGACTAAGTGTCCCAAAACACTCCAAAAATCAAAACCAAACATCCCGTCAAATCAAAATAACATAATGTTTACTGTGAAAATGGTAACAACAATTAAATTTGTAAATGGGATTCTAAATATACACGATTTATTCTCGAGCTAGTTTAGAAGGGTGATTAGTGATACGCATGGAGTAAAACAATAAAGATCGAGCTAGCCAAAACAATAATCGAACCAGTAGGGGACATTCCCGGGCTTAGAACAAGCCAATAGGTAATTCGGGGCCAGATCTCGAGCCTACCATGGGCCTATCAAAGGTAACCTTATTGAGGGTAGTGGGGAAGGGGATAACAGATAAGTATGTGTATACAAGGATTTATACCGTCAATCTTGAGCTAAATGATGAAGAACAAATAAAGAACAATAAAATGTTAGGGCGACCTCGGAGTCAAAGAACACTGATAACTTAGAAGAGACAGAGAGAGAGAGAGAGAGAAAGAGAGAGAGATTATTGCTTATTGGAGAAGTGGAGAAACATCCGTCCTTTACAAGGAAGGATGAGTCCCCTTTATGTAGGTGAGGGGACTCGATATAGTACATGTATATTAATTTTAAGAGTACAAATATGGGATGGCTTGACGCAAGACCTCACAGTAGGCTCTGGGTAGGCTAGATTCATCCGTTGTATCCATGTGCATAAGGGGATTCCTCGTCTATCCCACCTTTGGACCTCGCTTCCTTCGAGCTGGATCCCGACGAACCCTAAGGTGGAGAACTCGATCATAGGCTTCCACCCTCGGGGCCTCGGGGAAGACTTTCAAAATGTCTTAAATAGCAAAAAATCAAGTCTTCTCATTTTGCCGCATACAGATAGTCTCCGCATTTCTCATGACGAAGTGATAGAAAATGATTCTGACATTTGATTCCTCGAGTTCTTTTTGATGATAACATGCTGGTGATTCGAATCTCGGCACAAATCTCTACAACAGATGGCGTGCCTCATAGGCCTCTGTTCGTCATCTTGTAATTTCCACTCCTCGAGGCAAAAGTACTGTCATTGGTTTGCTTTTTCAAAGAAGTAGTAATTACCTTTACCGGTCCATCTTCCAAGGCATCGATGACCGTGTCATTTTTCTCCTATAAATGAGGGTTTTTTGTGGCATTGCTTCCTTCACCCCAATACTTTTGTTGGTATACTTTGCTTCTTTCCTCCCACCATGTTCTTCCTTGTCTTTGATTATCATGATGGGAGCTTTTTATCTCGAGGTTGTTTGGAGGGGATATATCGAGCCGCATCGAAGCCTTATGTCGAGGTCTACATTCATCAAATGTAAACATGTATGTCGGCCATTGCTGCTACCGTCAGCTCGAGATAGCAATGGATGAAGAATTGGTTTCACCTTTGCTTAGATGGTTGTTCGGATTATGCACCGCTGCTCACTCTCCTACATAGGCCTGGTGTGGAACTTCCTTCCTAGGGCTCTTCTTTCCCAAAGGATAAAGTGGCACCATCGGCTGTTGAGACGGGGGCCCGCTAAATCTTTAAGCTTTGTCTTTGGCGGGCCATGTCTCGTTTCTCTTCCTCCTCCGCATCCCCTTCTTTTCCTTCCCTGCATATTCTGTGATGTAGATTGCTTAGGGGATCGAGCTGGGAACCTATGGGAGGTAGAGGTCGAAAGATTCATCTTTGAATATATGTGCTCGAGGGTGGGCATCCAGGTATGTTGATACCAGAGATGAACCCTCGAGGGTGGACTGGGCGCCCAGGTTTCATCACATGTACATCCTTCTGCTCCTCAAATTTAGTTGTAGATTCTTGTAAGCATTTGTACTTTGTATGTAATGACCCTCCAGGGCTTTTTAATTGGACGATGTGACCTTTCGAGTGCTTTTGTACTTGAAAATATTATAAATGAAAAATGAAATTTGTTGACCTCTGCTCTCAAGTTTGCTCTATTTCCTTATGCTTTCATGCCCTTCGAGGCTCTTCAAATGTATTCCTTTGTGTCACTGATTGCTGATATTAATCTTGGACGTGAGTGTTTGCTTTGAATTTTCACTGATTGATAGGGACTCATTACGATCCAATTGTCGTCCCTCGGGACAACCTTGGGTTGATCTGATGGGCTGGTTCTCAAAATGGTCCCCCGAGTTATTAGGAGATCGCTTGTTGGGTTCCGAGGCCTTCGGGGGCACTGCTCTGGATATAGGTCATCTTCGGGTACCCCGGAGACCTTACTAATCTGGACGTAGTTAGTCCTTTTGGGCCGTATGAGATAGACCTCTATTTCTCCTTTGGCTCTTGTTTGCTTTCACACCCTTCGGGATTTTTAAATGCCTTCTATTGCTTGTGGGTTGTTGTAGCTTGCCGTGATATCTTGTTTTGGTCCCTAACTGGTTAGCAAGGCTTTTTCCTACTTTCTTTTTTGTTGTACTTGGGCTTAACGAGGGACCGACCAGATAGGCTTGAACAGTCGGGGCCTGCTGGTTTGTTTGGAGATCATGTGTCGAATTTTAGGGCCTTCAGGAACGCTACCCTCGATGAAGATAATCTTCGGGTGCCTTAATAAGCCTTTAGATTTTGAAGTAGATAACCCTTTCAGGGAGTGCAAAGGTTGCTTCCGTTTGCAGAGTTTTCCTAAGTTTGGGGGCTTCTTTGAGGCCTCACGGAGCTTCGGAGATCGGAGCTTCTGGGTTTTACTCCTCCGAAGAGAGGATTGTGAGCCCGGGCGCATTCTTTGCATCTAGTATTGGTGCTTTGGAGCTCATTTTGACCCTATATCTTAGGGGCCTGGGGACCCAAATGTGACATGCTTGTCTCGAGCATGGAGATAACTCGCACAATCTATCGAGCTCAGTTATCTATTGGAGGGCGCTTCCTGGGTTGGGAATCGACCCGTTGATTCGTACCAAGGCCATTGGCTTCCTGGAGCTTACATCAAGCAGGCGACTTAGTGTTACCCCTTGTGTATAAGAGGGGTGGCTTCGTCCCCTTTGTGAGACTTTGCTTTTTTTAGGGCAGTTGTTCTTCCGTTTCGACATAGGGCTTCCTATCATTTAAAGTGTGAAAAGTATCTGTGCTTCTTTGCTTTATTTTATTGGTACTTCTTCAGCCATGGCGACCACTTCGGACTCATTAAGGCACAGGCCGAGGAATGTTGTTCCCGGTGTTGGAGAGCCAAAAGGCTTCACTCTGGAGACGACGTCCTTAATAAGAGAGGAATACCTGAAGATGGCGAGGCAGTGCTTTTTCAGAGAGAAGATGGAGTCTTCGGCCTCCGAGTCGAGAGACGGTAGCAACAAAAGGGACCGGAGCCTACAATGTAAAGGAGCCTTTAGTGTTGCCAGCCGGGCTCGTATTTTTGAGGACGGGGCATTGCCCGAGTCAGCTGTCCTTGGGGCGCCAATTTTTTGGTGGATGGTTCCTTTGAGCGAGCTCATTATGCTTGGGGCCAATTCTTCTGGGATCGCAGGAGCAGTATTAACAGGAGCATTTTCTAATCTCGAGGAGATTTGTCGTCTTCACTTTGCGGTGAGTTTGTGCATAACTTTCTCATATCCCACATTTTCCTCCTTTCATTAAATCTTTACTGTGTAGGCTTGTGATAGGCTTAAGTCCGAGTTGTTTCGTAAAAAGGGCAAGATCCAAAGGATTCTGGATGAGGGAGAATCCCTTAGGCTTCTTTCCAAGGAGAAGGAAGTTGAGCTTCAGTATTGGCGATATGAGGCGTATCGGGGCTCAAACTATGAGAGCTATTTGGTGGAGCAGGTAACTTCCTGCAGTGCATTCTTCACATCTTTCTAATTTTGAGGCTAATTTCTTCTGCCATATTAGTTTCAGAAAAAGGTAGAGGCCTTGGAGTACCTTAAAAGTGACGTGAACCGTGTCAGGGCCGCTTGCAAGGAGCTAAGGGCCTAAGTGCGGACTATAACTTTGGAGGAGATGAGTGTCTAGGCAAGGATCCCTGCCTTCGAGTCCCAGCTTAACTTGACCCATGATAATGCCAAATCTCAGGCGGATATGATCGAGAGACCTGAGTCCGATCTTTCGAAGGTCAGGGTCGAGATAATCGAGGCCCGGGCGAAAGTGGCATTAAGCCGCACCAGGGCTGATCATGAGATGGTGATTTGCATAAAGGAATCTGTTGATGCTCAATCCGAGTTGAGGCAAGCCATTGATCGTGAAAAGAGGATCGAGAAATATGTTCGCTGCCGATCCCGAAGAGAAGTATACGAGGAGGTTAGAGCGAGAGGCTTTATCCTAGGGCGGACAAGGGAATTGGCTCAAGCAAGGGCGGATGAGGGTGATTCCCGGTCACTCCTCATGGCCGTTGCACAGGGAGATCTTGATGGGCTGTAGACCTTCGGCACAAAATATAGGTTCTATTGTTTTGTATCCTGGTTTTCGGTGCGCACAGGGCATTCCTGTAAGTGGAGAATGTTTTTTCGTGTGTAATATAAGAAAATTTTTAAAGCGTTGTGCCTTTTATACCTTTTTCGGTCGTTGTTCTCGGTCATGTGTGTCGACGCCCCCTTTTTCCAAACAGAGTTCGGAATCGGGTATACGACATTTGGGAGAACAACTCTATTCCCTTGCGAGAATTGGGTTTTTGAGTTTGAAGAGTCGCCACCTAATGATTATAGTGCATTAGGACACTTTTAAGAAAGAATTGAGATGAAGAACCAGAGTTTGGGTAAGGGCTAGAAATTATTGTGAGCACGTGATTTTTGCCACGCTTAATTTACTCCTATAAATTCATTAGAATTAGAATTTTTCTTTTATTATTTGAATTTTTAGGAATTAATTGCATGATTTTATATCTTGTTTGCAATTTGTGTGCATTTTTTTTTAGTTGCTATAATTCATAAAAAAAAAAAAAAAAAAAAGGTACAAAAATAGTATGTTTGCATTTAGAATTTGTTTTTGTATTTTTAATCAATTAATATTACTAAAATAAGAGATAAATAACAAAATAGGCCTTTTACCAATTTTATATTCTACACTTTACATTTTTGTTTAGTGTTCTTTTAAATTAGGAATTAGTTGATCATTGGAAATTAATTAATATATATAATTTTAGATTTACTTTGGATCTTTTATTTTTAGATAATAAAACCGGAAATCCAAAATAATAATAAGCAAAATAATAAAAAAAAAATATAATAATTGAAAAAGAGAAACAAAGGGAAGTGTATTAAAAGAATAAGGCTTTAAATTTGGGCCATTTGTGACCAGTTTCCCCAGCCCAAATACCCTAAATCTGATCAATACCAAGCCCAATTCAAAAAATCTGGTCTGCCCCTCATTTAAATGAAACGATGCCGTTTGGCGTCGTTTGATCAGGGTCGCTCATCTCCATTATCCAACGGCCCCCATTGATCCTCCCATTTAAATAAAAATGGCCAAAATACACTAATACAAACCCTAGACACAACCTTCCATCCTCGTACACCCCGCCCTGTAACGCCGGCAGCCCTCCGTCGTGCCCCCACCGCATCTCTGCCGTCCGCCGTCCGCCGCCAGCCGGAAATCGTCGCCGCCGGCGGCGAAGCTCCAAATCACTCCAAAAAATACACACCTGATTCTTCTCGTCCTCCTCTATCCAAATCCATATCCTATTTACTTCGAATCCCAACCCAACTTCTCGAATATTAGATCGAAATTTTCGGCCAAAACGCAAAAGCTTCCAAAATTCCCCAAAATCACACCCTACACTCCCTTGACCTTCCTCATCTCTAATCCCAAGCCAAAACCTTTCAAATCCCAAACGAAACCTCTCCAATTTTTGATCTAGGGTTTTCGAGTTTTCCCCCTGTTTGGAGTTTCAATAATTCTGAGGATTTTGGTTAATGTTATACGTTTGTTTTGGACAAAACGAACCTATAACATTAATTAGAGTTCAGTTCCAGAAATCAATTAAGTTTGAAGACCAAATCAGTAAGCCCTTTTCTCATTTTTGGTTTCGATTTAGTTTGATTCATGTTCTATCTGTTAATTAAGTTTCGTTTTAGTTTTCGGATATTCTAATTGGTAGTTTGTTTTCAATGCAATTCTGTCAGTTAATTAGCAAATGTCTAGGTTAATATCTATTTTAGCTCTGTTGATTTTCGTCCTATTTAGCTTTAAATGGTTAACTGTTAGTTTTATTGATTAGGTGTTAGTTTGATTTCAATTAGTTCAGACTGTTTAACTTGTTTGAATGTCTTTCTTGTAAATTGATTTTTTCTTCTTAGAATTTTAGTTCAATATTGGTTCTAACTTGTTTTGAAATGGTTTGATTATCGGCTGATTGGTTAATACTTGGGTTAGTTTAATTGACCTTCAGTGTTCGTTTACAATCCAGTTGGGTTTAAGTTTTGGATATAGATGAATAATTAGCCTTCTTTTAATCATGGTTGATTTTTTTTAACTAAGGTAAAATGGGTCTGATTGGTCAGTAAGTTCAGGGGGTTTTCAGGGGTTGTTTAGGCACGAAAAAGGGTAGCTTTGTTAAGAATAGTAATTTCAAAACAAAAGCAAGGGTAGTATAGGCATTGTATAGGTAAAAGAATACCCTAGCGCCTTCTAGAATAGGACTTTATTGTACATTTCAGAAAAATAGAGGTAGTTTCTTGGGTAA
The DNA here is from genome assembly GCA_026770625.1 of Nicotiana glauca. Classification (NCBI taxonomy): domain Eukaryota; kingdom Viridiplantae; phylum Streptophyta; class Magnoliopsida; order Solanales; family Solanaceae; genus Nicotiana; species Nicotiana glauca. Next base: position 18,773 of record MU711965.1, on the reverse strand, counting down.
CAAGTTAATAAATGAGGGATCAGAGTAAAAAATGAAGTGGGGCTGAAAAGAAAACCAAAAAATCTGATTGTTCACCCTTATGATGCCTATAAATTGACATTCTCATGCCTTAGGGAAGGGGTCTCTTTCATCCATCTAGCCTCACCAAAACTCTCTCTCATTAGTTTTTTTTTTAGATCTTCATTTTGGAATTCAAATATTCAAAAACCCAAAAATATTAGAAAATAGAAAACCAAAAACAAAATAGTGAAACTTTCCATAGATTACTGTTCCATTGAAAATATCCAAGAAAATCTAGCTGAAGTTAGCTCTAGGTCGAGTTCCTGATCAGCCAAGTCTTATTCAGTTCAAGTTCAAGCGATTTTGGGTTAATTTAGAATGCATTGGGATTCAATCGTGTTTGATTTTCATTACTGTTGGTGGTATCTGACTGGTTGCTGTTGATTCCTGTGTATTTCTGGATTTGAAATCAATTTGCTGTGTTGACTCTAAGTTGTGATTCACCACTTCCTCGATTGACCTTCATCACTTCTTCACTTTTGCATTTTAATCTCAGGTACACAGCTGTAACCTTGACAATTGTAAGCTGAAATTGTGCAGCATGAGTATATAAAGATGCTGAAACGTGTATTATGATTGAGTCCTCTTCCTGATTCGTGTAGTTCAGCACTTAAGTCATTGTTGTATATATACTTCTACTTGGCTTTGTATAATTAGACTCTATGACTATTAATGTCATATTCATGCTAGGAACTGAAGGTCAAAATTTAGTTCTAGTAGTTAGAAAACAGGATTAAGTGGTTGTTAAATTTCCGTGTGTCCTTCAGTAAATCGCAATTGAGTTATGTCAAGTTAAATAGCTTATCGAAATATGGTAAGTAAATCATGTTGGTTCTTCAACGTTAATGGTTAATGACAGTTTTGAACATTGGTTCGTTTCCAGTAATTGCAAAAACCAGTTCAAGTAGTATGTGTTTCCTATAACTCAATTCTGTAGTCCAATTAGTTTAAAACACTAAAATCGCTAGAGTACTAGTTTAATAGTAGTAGTTTAAATAATGAACTGTGTTGATCTAGGCCTTTAACAAGTTTGTGCTCTTAGTTCCTTTTTAATATTTTGATTAGTATTTGTTTTTGTTATGAACTGTTAAGCACATTCAAAGTAATTTTGCAATAAGTGCAACCAATTGGCTTCAAAGGATAGGGTTGTCAAGCCTAGTCTTATAAGACGTTTGGCTTCAATTGGATAATTTCCTGGGTTGAGTGGCTTCAGTTGGATAATTGCCTGGTCTACTTAGCCCATGGAATCGATCCCTTGACTTGAGGTCTGACCGTTGGCTGGTTCATTAGGCCAACAATGTGGGCTTAATTAAAATAGATAAATTCAAGATCTGAGCAATAATATAGGTTTGGGCTTTGAGTTAGGTAGCGGGTTCAAATTAAAAGGTGCTGCCTTTTGTTTGGGCCCAGACTTGGATGTGAAACCCGATTTTTATAATGTTAACTAATTAGGATTATTTATGCATTAGAGACAATTAATATAGAAAATTATAGTCGCTTTAGGACTACCCTTTTAAAATAAACGAGATGAGCCTCGCCAAATAAAACATATAAATTGCGGGGCCCTCATTAAATTCTTATATAAAAATACTTAAAATTTGGGGCATGTCGTTTAGCGAATTTCACGACCCTCCGCAAAGATAATAACCCATAGTCTCTTTAAGCGCGCTTTTAAGAATTTTACCTTCTTAAATACGGGTGTGCACTTCATGCAACCCAAATCCAAATCCCAAAACGTTTGATACGAATGTGTCGAGGATCCGGGTGCATTTCATGTGACGTGATCCGAAAATATGTTTTTAAACGACGTTCACTTTCCTAAAATTAACTAAAAGCGGTAAATACTCCTAAAATGGAATTATAGGATGGAACATGTAAAAAAATTCCCTTTTTAAATAAACGTGCAGGATGACTTCAAGTAACATCGAGACCTTCTCAGTCCTGAGTGAGATCCCCTTGAAACTTCACATGTGGTGGCATGATCTAGGAAAAGGAAGCAGAGATACCGTGGTTAAAATTTTGGGCGGTCTAGTTGATCTACTGAACATCAAACTGAGAAAAGATATCATTGAGGCACTAATACCATTTTGGGACCCGACCCGTAACGTATTCCAGTTTTCAGATTTTGAACTCAAACCTACCTTAGAGGAGATTGCGGGATACGCGGGCCTCAACGGTGACCTTCGAGGTCGATATCCAATGGCCCCACGACCGGTAACCCTTCATAGGTTTTTGGATCTGTTGAGCATTAGCCGGTATATTCAAGACCCGCATCTGGCAGAAGGGTGTTGTACATTGCACTTCCTATATCATCGGTATGGCAACCCAAAAGGTTTCGAGGAGCCCAACACCGGCTTGACACATGCAGGAAATAAAGACAAATGGGAAGCTCGATGGGGATTAGCCTTTATGGTGGCCTTTCTGGGAGTGGTGGTTTGTCAGAGAAAAGATGGTCACATAGACCTCGGCCTGGTAGGGATGCTAGATGTTGCCATGAAAAAACCTACTAGAATAGTGGTTCCTCTGATCGTAGCAAAAATGTATCGAGCTCTGACCAAATGTCGCGAAGGCGGGAAATTCTTTCAAGGTCGCAATTTGGTCTTACAGTTGTGGATGCAAGAACACCTCTGTCACCGCACAGGCTATATGAACTACGATTTAATCGGGTTGAGTTGTATTGCAGAATTTGGGACCTGGGTGACAGGTATTGAGTTCCCTGAGGGTACTGAGGCCTGGTCGTCATGCTTAAGATCCTTGACCGCAGATAAAGTCGAACGGGCTTATGGCTGGCTTCCAGCTATTGAAGCTATATTCACATCAGCAGAGGTCCCCTATATTCTTTTGATGGTTACCCAAAGCATACAGCCTTACGCTCCTTACCAGGTTTTGCGACAACTTGAAAGATTCCAGACAGTGCACAATGATGAAGACCTGAGTGAGCAAGTCATTGAGTTGGACCCGAAGGCTGCATTTCATGAAGGCAGAATCCGAAAGATATGGAATGAGTGCCGGTTCCTCGAGCCAAAAACCATAGTACAGGAGCAAGCTAGAGGTGAGGTAGATCCAAAGTATCTGACATGGTTTGGAAAAAGATTTCAAATCCCAGAGAGACCCGCTAAAAGACCGCACGTGCAGCAATTTACCAATGGGGTCCAAGTTCAATGGGATTGGCAAGCAAAGGAGAAGGAGTACCGAGCTAGAATAGGACGGTTTGAGCAATAGGTCCGGGACCTCCAATTCGACAAAAGTGTACAGGCTGCAGCCGACGACGGTGATAAAAAGAAATTAGCTCAGGAGAACGAAGCACTCAAAGCCCAAATTAAACAAATGAAAATAGATGTCCGGAACCAAGAAAGAAGTCTATCTGATGAAAGGTTGATCAAAGGGATAAAGAAACAAATTTCGGACTGCCAAGAAGAACTAGAAAAATCCGAGGGAAATATGGCAAGTCTCCGGGCGCAGTGGGCCAAAAAGACTGAAGAAAGAGACCAATTTGTGCAACAAATGAGGAGAAACTACGAGGGGACTATCACCAAGATGAAGGGAAAAATGAATACTATGGAAGAAAAGACTGCCCAGTGGGATAAATAATTCCAAGCCGAGATGAACCAATGCCATAGGTTAATTGCAGAGATGGAAAGGGAAATTAAATTGCTACAAGACCTGCATTTCTAGGACTCTCAAGTGCTGGAGGCTCGAACATAATAAATAAGCCAAATCCTCCAAGAAAAGGGCCGAATCGGGGAAAAGATCAGAAATATTGCCCACCATATTGTCATGAAGTGTCAGGCCGGCGAGCGAATGGGTTGTACCACATCCTTTGCCTCAGTGATGATATTTGTTCGCCAGGTTATGAATGATTTAGATTAGTTGCAAAGGGGTCTCGTACGCAGGACCGCGGCAATGCCGAACGATGCTCCGCGGGCCCCAGTATTTGAAGCATTGATGTATTCTTAGTTACTCGAGTCTGTATTTTTGCTTTTGAGTCTATTTTTGTAATTTCCTTTTCAAGAAAAGAAAAACAAATAGTCTAGTAGCTTTTGTAACCGCAGTTGTTATCAATGAAAAATTGAAAATTCCCAAAAATTGTTTTTTTACTTTTGCATTTGTTTGCAAGAACTACGCTTGGTCTGATTCATGCGGGGTCATGATACGTAAGAAATCTACATAAGATTTGACCGTAATCCTAGGAAAATCAGAAAGAAGATAAATAAAAGAAAAAACAAGAGAGAAAAGAAACACAAAGGAAGAAAATAAGGCATTGGGAGAAAAACCATGGCCAAAGAAAAGAAAAAGCAGAAAATGAAAAAGAGGGAAAAGAAAATGAGAGAAAATAAAACAAAAGAGAAAGAAAAGAGAAAAAGAATAAGAAAAAGTCGGGATGACGCATGCAGCCGAATCAAATATGTAGATAGTCATTTAACTGTATAGGTGCATCACACTCCAAAGTGTAGTTACCTATCTGTTACTTATTTCATACTAACCGTTTGTTGTTGTCTATTCCAGCTGAGTATTTTAGAAACCGTGGTTGGTTTGTGGTAAACTGGCCTCGCATCGATACTTCACCAGATCTAAAGGAAAAACAGATATGTCATCTGAAATGACCTTGCCTGCAGTCCCCATACCTGAAGATAGCCCAATCTCTGGGATCCCGGCCTCTGAATCCAATACAGCTAAAGAAAATCGGATCCTGCGTTTTCGCTTGATGGAAATGTGGGATTCTTGGAACAACGGGAAGGAACCCCCAAGTACTATCCCTGAATTCCCAGAGTTGTTACCAAGATCTGGAGGTGCTACCACTGTCCCTATCAGCCGCCCAAATATTCATTTGGGGCAACCTACTATGACTGCTAACTTTTTCGGAACACCCTCTGAGTATCATCCCCAAGTGTTCCCATCTGGAATTGCTCCCAACATCTTTACAGCTCCACCATCATCTGCAACCACCCAACCATCGCTACCAAAACATGCTTTTGACCCTTCACATTTCAGAATCCAGTTTTCAGGCTGACCCTCCTCACTATCCTCAATATACCTACTCCCGGCCACCATATGAGATCACACCGGGGTAGGACAAAACCCCTAAATCCTCGGAGCAGGATGAAATGACAAAAAGAATGAGGAGTTTAGAGCAGAGTCTGAAAAATATGCAGGGTTTAACCGGGCAGAAGAGTGTTTCTTACAATGATCTGTGCATATTCCCTCACGTGCACCTGCCTATGGGATTCAAGACACCAAAGTTCGAAAAGTATGATGGACATGGCGATCCCATTTCTCACATCAAAAAGTATTGTAATCAATTGCGGGGGCTTGTGGAAAAGAAGAGTTATTGATGGCTTACTTTGGAGAAAGCTTGGTGGGCATAGCGTCAGAGTGGTACATGGATCAGGACATATCTCGATGGCATATCTGGGATGACCTTGCCCGAGGTTTTTTCCGACAATTTCAGTACAATATAGACATTTCGCTAGACAGGAACTCCTTGGCAAACCTAAAGAAAAAGCCCTCAGAGAGTTTCCGCTGAATATGCAATCAAATGGCGCGAACAGGCGTCAAGGGTGAAGCCTCCAATGGATGAGGTCTATATGGTCACTGTCTTCCTACAGGCTCAGGAGGCAGATTATTTTCAAAACATGATGTCCGCTATGGATAAGCCTTTTGCAGAGGCAATAAAAATCGGAGAGATGGAAGAGAATGGACTAAAAACAGGTAGAATCTTGAGCCAATCGGCCATAAGTGCACCTCCAAAGCCATCCAACGCGGATCTGGAGGAATAGCTAAGGGCAAAAAAAAGAAGAAACGGTGATGGCGACATCGGGAGGAAGAAGGTACCGGGAACCTAGACCGGTGTTCTCAGAAAGAGCCTCTCAGCACTATTACCCTCACACATATATGGATTATGCTCCTCCACCTTATGCGGTAATGAATGCTCAACCTTTCGGCCGCCCGCAACCACAAGCTAACCGAAACCCAACTCCATTCCAAAGAAACCAGCCACCTTATCAAAACCAATATAACCCCCGACCACCACAAAATAACTTCCGACCTCGGGAACTACCTAGGCGACCAAATTTTACCCCGATTGGTGAACCATATTCCATTTTGTTCCCGAAGCTCATCCAGATGAACCTATTACATCCTATTCCCCAAAACAGGCCGAATCCGGAATCTCCAGCCTATCAACGAGGTGTTCATTGTGCCTATCATTCAGGGGCCGAAGGGCACAGTACTGACAGCTGTTGGACATTGAAAAAAGCTGTGGAAGATTTGATCGAACAAGGGAAAATAGTGTTGAGGGATGAAGAAGCCCCGAATGTTACCAATAATCCCTTACCCGCTCACAACAACGGTCCAGTAATCGGCATGATTTGTGAAGACCGAGACTTTGATCTGGCTTTGAAATCCATAAACCTATTGCTAATGCCGAAAGGAAACCCAATTAGCCCCGAAGCAGGAAAAAGAGGAGAAGAAGAATAAAGCAGTCAACATTGAGCCTGAGGAGAAAACTGAGACAAAAGCAGAGCCGGTGCTTCCTAAACACAGGGTTCTCTATGTTCCGCGAGGTCTCCAAGAGAAACCACTAGTTGTGAGTACCCCAAGGAAGTATGAAGTGAAGAAAGGGACACAGATGTATGTGCTGAAAGGGGATTACATGGTGCATGGGACAATTAAATCACCTCGGCTGAATAAGCCAGTGGTTATTGGATGCGTACAACAGAAGCCCATGACCGACCCCTCTGCAGTGCCGTGGAACTATAAACAAATAGTGGTCACATACAAAGGCAAGGAAATCTCGGGAGAACTGCCAGGAACAGTCCCTGTTGAAAAATATTCAAATATACAAGAGATAAATAGCGCCACACGAAAGCGTTTTCCATCTAAGAAGCCGGTGAGCACTGAAGAAGCAGAGACATTCTTTCAGAAAATGAAAATGCCAGACTATGAAACAGTAGACCAATTGAGGAAGTGTCCTGAGCAAGTGTCACTGCTGTCATTGATGAGCAAATCTGCTGAACATCAGAAGATATTTATGAAAACTCTGAATGAAGCGTATGTGCCAGTCGATACTTCGGTTGAACAACTTGAAAGGAAGGCAGAAAGATTCTTTGCTGTCAACCATCTCTCCTTCAATAAAAGTGATTTTCCTCCAAAAGGCGCTGCCCACAATAAATCCTTGCACCTGACGGTCAAATGTGAAGGTTACTACGTTAAGCGGGTTATGGTAGACGGAGGCTCGGGGGTTGACATCTGCCCACTCTCCACTTTGTAAGGAATAGAAATAGGGACAGGGAGGATTCGTCCAAATAATGTTTGCGTGAGAGCCTTCGATGGTGTTAAAAAAGATACCATCAACGAAATTGATTTGATATTGACCATAGGCCCAGTGGATTTCGAGGTGACCTTCCAAATGTTAGACATGGATACATCTTACAATTTTCTTCTGGGAAGGCCTTGGATCCATGCTGCAGGAGTTGTGCCCTCAACCCTCCACCACATGGTGAAATTTGAGCATAAAGATCAGGAGATCGTGGTCCATGGGGAAGGTGAGCAGTACATATATCGTGACCCATCTATCCCATGCCTGGAGGCGAGGGAGGGAAGTGAGAATATTGTCTATCAAGCCTTTGAAATCGTGGTAGGTGATCAGTATGAGGAAGTACATCCATGCCCGCAGCGTTTCTTATCCAATGCTTCGATCATGGTAGCCAAGAAAATGATTAGACATGGTTTCAAACCAGGAAAAGGGTTGGGAAAAGCTTTGCAAGGAATAGCTGGACCGGTAACACTACCCGCAGCAAAAAAGTATTTCGGGATAGGCTTCCACCCTACCCCAGATGATTAGAAATGGGCCGACGAAAGAAAGAAAGATGAATGGATTCTGCCGCAACCTTTGCCACATCTTTATGAGACCTTTGTCAAGCCTAAGTACGACCTAGAATAGGATGACAAGGTGTTCACGGCTGATAAAATAGAAGATATCTGTGGAGCTATGAGGCAAATGCTTTATGAAACCAACATAGTCCAGCCATTGGTAGGGACTAGCACCGCTGAGGTGCTCTACATGGGACCAGATGCCAAACTCCAAAATTGGAAGGCTACGCCTTTCTCAATCAGGCGGGAGTCCCAGTAGACTAGCCTTGTCACCTTTGCTGCATCTCGTGTTATTTCAGGGTGTAACTCGGATGTTTCTTTTAGTTTCTTGTCTTTTGAATTCATGAATGTAAACCCTGTTATCTTCCTAAAAATTCCAAGAAATGAAATCAATATTTCATCGTCCATTTTCTCTTTAGTCTTTCTGATTTTTGTTATTTTTCCAGTTTATTTTTTCTTTTCAGTTATAATAATGCGGCTTTAAATAACAGGACATGCTTGCGGACTTCATGCCCCAACTCAAACACGATGTCTAATTGTGAAATAATGAATCAAGAACCGGAATATGATGAAGAGGAGGCTTTTAGGGAAATAAACCGAGAATTGGAACAATTTGAGAACAAACCTAAGCCAAATCTGAATGACACTGAACCGGTTAATTTGGGAACTGCCGAAGAAATAAGGGAAACCAAAATAAGCATTCACACATATGAGAAAACTCGAGATGCAATAATCCAACTCTTGTTTGAGTTCAAAGATGTGTTTTCTTGGTCGTATGATGATATGCCAGGATTGAGTATGGATCTAGTGGTGCACAAACTGCCAATTTACCGCAATTGTCCTCCTGTGCAACATAAGCAAAGAAAGTTTAAAACTGATATCAGTGATAACATCAAAGAAGAAATCACAAAACATCTAAAAGCAGGGGTAATCCGGGTGGTCCGATATACTACATGGTTAGCCAATGTGGTTCCTGTGCCAAAGAAAGATGGGAAGACCCGGGTGTGTGTGGACTACAGAGATTTGAATAGGGTGAGTGCCAAAGATAATTTTCCGCTGCCCAACATCCACATCCTTGTTGATAACTACGCCAAACATGAAATACAGTCCTTCGTGGATTGTTACGCAGGATATCACCAGGTGTTGATGGATGAAGAAGATGCAGAGAAGACAACTTTCACTACACCCTAGGGCACCTACTGCTATCGGGTCATGCCATTTGGGCTGAAGAATGCCGGGGCAACCTATATGAGATCCATGACCGCCATTTTCCATGACATGATGCACCAAGAGATAGAGGTGTATTTGGATGACATAATCAACAAGTCCCAAACTCGGAGTGACCATGTTCGAGATTTGAGAAAGTTCTTTGAACGGCTGCGCAAGTATGATTTGAAGCTGAATCCGGCCAAATGTGCCTTTGGAGTTCCATCAGGCAAGCTCCTGCGTTTCATAGTCAGTAGGAGAGGGACCGAGTTAGATCCAACAAAGATAAAAGATATTCGAGATCTAACCCCTCCGAAAACTAAGAAAGACGTGATGAGTTTATTGGGCAGGTTAAACTATATTAGTCCGTTCATTGCTCAACTGATTACCACGTGTGAGCCCATATTTAAACTTTTGAAGAAAGATGCGACAATCAAATGGACATCCGAATGTCAAGAGGCCTTCGACAAGATCAAGATATATCTGTCAAATCCTCCGGTGTTGTTCCCACCTGAGCCAGGGAGACCTCTCTTTTCTTGTATCTGACGGAGTTAGAACATTCTTTTGGTTGCGTTCTGGGGCAACACGATATAACCGACAAGAAAGAGCAGGCGATCTGCTATCTGAGTAAGAAGTTCACCAGCCACGAGTCCAAGTATACTTTATTGGAGAGAACATGTTGTGCTCTGACGTGGGTCGCTCAAAAGTTGAGACACTATCTTCAAGCCCACACTACCTACCTCATAACCAGGTTGGATCCGTTGAAGTACCTATTCAAGAAACTGATGCCCGCTGGGAGACTAGCAAAGTAGCAAATTCTGTTCACTGAATTTGACATAGTCTATGTCACTTATACGACAATGAAAGCCCAGGCGCTGGCAGATCATTTAGCAGAAAACTCGGTTGACGAGGAATATCATCCATTGAGCACATACTTCCTAGATGAAGAAGTTAATTCACTAGAAGCTATCTCAGAAGACACTCGTTCTTGGAAAATGTTCTTTGACGGAGCGGTAAATGTAAGAGGTGTAGGCATTGGGGAAATCTTAATATCACCCAATGGTCAGCACTATCCCGCTACAGCTAGGCTCCGATTCTTCTACACGAACAACACAGCTGAATATGAAGCCTGCATCATGGGCATGAATATGGCAATTGATCAGGATGTTGAAGACTTATTGATCATGGGGGACTCTGATTTGATTATTCGGCAAGCACAAGGGGAGTGGGAGACTCGAGACGTTAAGCTCATTCCATATCGGCAACACGTGGAAGATCTCACTAAACGCTTCAAGTCGATAGAGTTCAGGTACATCCCTCGATGTCATAATGAACTAGCTGATGCACCCGCCACTTTAGCCTCAATGCTGCCTTACCCAGGCAATGCCCATATTGATCCCCTGGAAATTCAAATCAAAGAAAGGCACGGTAATTGTAACGCGGTCGAGGTGGAACCCAGCATTCAGCCCAGGTATCATGATATCAAAAGATTTCTGAAAACACAAGAGTACCCCGAGCAAGCCACTGGAGACCAGAAGAGAATCATTAGACAACATGCGAGTGGTTTTTTCTTAAGCGGCGATGTTTTGTATAAAAAGACGTCGGACCTCAACTTTCTAAGATGCATTGATGCCGAAGAAGCTGGAAGAATTATGCATGAGGTGCACGCAGAGGTGTGCGGACCTCATTTGAATGGATATATTTTGGCAAAGAAAATCCTGCGAGCGAGATATTATTTGATAACCATGGAAAAGGATTTCTTTAGCTTTGTTCGAAAATGTCATCAATGTCAGGTGCACGGTGATTCGATTCATGCACCTCCAACGGATCTTCATCCGATGTCAGCACCTTGGCCATTTATTGCCTGGGGTATGGACGTCATTGGGCCAATCGAGCCGAAAGCTTCAAATGAGCATAGATTCATATTGGTTGCAATCGATTACTTCACAGAATGGGTTGATTCCATCACTCTCAAGTCGGTCACCAAGAAAGTTGTGGTAGATTTTGTGCATTCCAATCTCATTTGTCGTTTTGGTATTCCTGCAACTATCATTATCGACAATGCTACAAACTTGAATAGTCGTTTGATGGGAGAGGTATGTGAACAATTCAAGATAACGCACAGAAACTCTACCCCTTATCGGCCAAAAGCCAATGGTACCGTTGAAGCAGCGAATAAAAATATCAAGAATATTTTGAGAAATAGGATTCAAAACTCCAGGCATTGGCATGAAAAGCTTCCTTTTACATTACTCGAGTATCGCACCACAGTGCGTACATCAATCGGAGCCACCCCATACTTGTTGGTTTACGGAACTAAAGCAGTCATACCTGCAGAAATAGAAATCCCTTCGCTTCGTATAATCGTTGAAGCAGAAATCGAGGACAGTGAGTGGGTTAAAACCCGGCTAGAGCTGTTGTCACTAATTGATGAAAAACAGATGGCCGCAATGTGCCACGGGCAGTCATACCAACAAAGAATGGCCCGCGCCTATAACAAGTACGTCCCAGGAACTTCGAAGTGGGACAGCTAGTGCTCAGACGCATTCTCCCTCATCACCAGGAAGCAAAAGGAAAGTTTGCTCCCAATTGGAAAGGTCCCTACATAATCCGAAAGATTTTGCCAAAAGGAGCAGTGTATCTAGGATACATTGAAGGAAATGATCCTGAAACAGCAGTCAATGCGGATGCAGTAAAAAGGTACTATGTCTAGACCTCCTGCGGCGATGGCTTTTGTGTAATTGAAATGACGAAGGCTTTCTTTCTCGCTATCCCAAACACTATCAATCCTTCGTAAACCCTTTTAGCCAGTTCCGTTTCTTTAACTACCCTCTTTGGAACCCGGAAGTACTATCGAAAAAAAAGGAAAAGAAAAGAAAAAGAAAAAAAGAAGAAAATAAAAGAAAAAACAAAACAAAAATAAAAACAAAACAAAAATTATTTTCCTGAACTATGTTTGACTTGATTCCAAAAGGATACGTAGGCAACCTCTCCCTGAGGTCCAGTCACACCAAAACAAAAATTCCAATTTCCCAAAAAACTGAAACTGGGGCAGATGATATGATGGTTCGGCTATGAATACGCCGAAATGGTTCCAAAGTTGTAGTTCCACCCAAAATCCTTTTTACCCTAAAGACCTTGTCCAAGTCCTTCCAATCAATTGGCAAAAGCGGGGAAGTGAAACCCATCATTGTTGGAATATGATATAATTCAAATTGAGAGAAATAAAATGAGAGAGTCTTATCGGTGAAAACATTCGGGCACCATACGGCGATGGTGAGTAGAGAAACAGAAAATGAGAGAGTCCTCTTAGTGAAAACTCGCAAAAAGCACTATCGGGCGACGGTTAGAAGAGAAATGAGAGAGGTCGATTAGCGAAAACCCACAAAAGGCGCTGTCGGCTGAAAGGAAGACATCTCACCTCTAAAAGAGTCCTGGCAAGGTTCCCTGGTTTTGAAATGCGGATCAATGGGTCCACGAGAAGCTGGAAAGTTTGTGTGGGTCGGGCATCCAGTCCAAGAAGCATGTCATGTTAATTTGAAGCCAGATACACCCCCAGATAAGTCCTTCTTTTCCCCCGAAAGGGATGCTTCTCTTTAAACTTATCTACTTGCCTTTTGTATATTTCTTCTTTGAATCCCTTTCGGTTTAACATTGATTCCGAAATCACTACAAAGAAAGGTGGTAGGATTGGTTCTATCGGGCTCCGCCTGGCAAAAGCCAAAGAAGATACCCAACTTCAGCGGGTGCGTCAGTCCAATCTCGATTGACCATGGATTGATGCTATCAAAATAAAGACATTTGAAAGAAAGAAAGTCAAAGGAAAAGGTCCTAAGGGCAAAATAAAGTGTAAAGGCTAGAGCCCACACGGGCAAGTCATAATGAAATCCTGAGAGTTGAACCCGGTCGATTGAAAAAGAGATTCACCCTCAAGGCCAACAAGCAGCAAATTTCTCAACGGAAAGGGGTCCAGGATCAAGCAATTGGGATGATCAAAGCCACAAAACCAACCACCATTTCAAACTAACAAATTGTTCTTTGTTGAAAACAGGTCATATTCAGAGCAACCGTGCAAGAAGCAGGTGCAACCCAAAAAGAAATAAATGCGCAAGCGCTGAAACAGCTTTGCAGCAGGAAAGCGACAGAAAGGGAAGTTTCCCGAAATTCTTTCATGTGTTTTGCTAACTAAAAAGGAAATATAAAAAGAAAAAGAAAAGAACGAGAAAAAGAAGAAGAAGAAAATAAATGAAAATGAAAACCCCAAAAGAAAAGCAAATCATAGTAGTATAGGAGCCTTTTCTTTCCAAATCCCGGCCAAAAAACCGTGGAGCTTTTTCTTTCAAAATCCCGGGCAAAAAACCGAGGATCTCCCGACCAAAAAACCGCGGAGCTTTTTCTTTCCAAATCCCGGCAAAAAAAAAAACCGAGGATCTCCCGGCCAAAAAATCGCGGAGCTTTTTCTTTCCAAATCCCGGCAAAAAAACCGAGGATCTCCCGGCCAAAAAACCATGGAGCTTTTTCTTTCCAAATCCCGGCCAAAAAACTGAGGATCTCCCGGCCAAAAAACTGTGGAGCTTTTTTCTTTCCAAATCCCGGCCAAAAAACCGAGGATCTCCCGACCAAAAAACCGTGGAGCTTTTTCTTTCCAAATCCCGGCCAAAAAATCGTAGAGCTTTTTCCTTCAAAATCCCGGCCAAAAAACCGAGGATCTCCCAGCCAAAAAATCGCAGAGCTTTTTCTTTCCAAATTCTAGCCAAATAACTGAGGATCTACCGGCCAAAAAAATGGGGAGCTTTTTCTTTCCAAATCCCTGCCAAAAAACCGAGGATCTCCCGGCCAAAAAACCGCGGAGCTATTTCTTTCAAAATCCCGGCCAAAAAATCGAGGATCTCCCGGCCAAAAAACCGCGGAGCTCTTTCTTTCAAAATCCCGGCCAAAAAACCGAGGATCTCCCGGCCAAAAAACCGCGGAGCTTTTTCAAAATCCCGGCCAAAAAAGCGAGGATCTCCCGACCAAAAAATCGTGGAGCTTTTTCTTTCCAAATCCCAGCCAAAAAACCGAGGATCTCCCGGCCAAAAAATCGTGGAGCTTTTTTTTTTCTTTCCAAATCCCGGCCAAAAAAAACCGAGGATCTCCCGGCCAAAAAATCGTGGAGCCTTTTTCTTCTTTCCAAATCTCAGCCAAAAAACCGAGGATCTCCCGGCCAAAAAATCGTGGAGCTTTTTTCTTTCCAAATCCTGGCCAAAAAATTGAGGATCTCCCAGCCAAAAAACCGTAGTGCTTTTTCTTTCCAAATCCCGGCCAAAGAATCGAGGATCTCCCGGCCAAAAAACCGTGGAGCTTTTTCTTTCCAAATCCCGGCCAAAAAATCGAGGATCTCCTGGCCAAAAAATTGTGGAGCTTTTTCTTTCCAAATCCCGGGCAAAAAACCGAGGATCTCCCGGCCAAAAAACCGTGGAGCTTTTTCTTTACAAACCCCGGCCAAAAACCAAGGATCTCCCTACACAATCCTGATTTGATCGCTTAGATATGTGTCACAACTAACTCACAAAATTTTCCTAGTGAAAAATGGGGCAGAAAATTTCATTCGTTTGTTTGTTTTGGTATCTTAAGTAGGTCAACCTCAAGACACAAGGTGTGAGATGACCAATGGACTAAATCTCAATCCAGAATCAAGAAAAGAAGAAAAGAACAAAAAGAAATAAACTCAAATGTGAAGCAAGCAAGGGTGCGGATTGCTCAAAATCTGATTGAAGTCACAAGCTCTGCTGAACCTGTTTTAACCCAATGCTGCATGAAGAGGAAAACACCTATAACTTGCGAGCATCAAGATTCAGATCGAAGTCCACAGCAAAATCGGCTAAGACTCAAGATCAAGTTTCAAAAGAATGATAGATTGGAATCTTGTAACTCATAGTTGATAGGCATAGCTAGCTTAGCTTTGATTTTCCTTTTGGTGTAATAAGGAGGTCAGCAAGCAGTAGCAGCAGCAACAGCAGTGAAATCACAGCTTCTGGTAGTCCCAGCTACCAAACCTTCTAGAACTACACTGACTTGATTCCTTTATATCCAAGGATATGTATGCAATCTCCGAAGCAGGGTTCGAACAGACGGTTTTCAAAATGCTTCTCATGGAGTGCTGAGCAGGCAAAAATCCCTCATGATGCTCATTTATCTTTGCTCAAAAACCCTTCATGTCTTCAAGCAAAGAGGGGCAGCTGTGAGCACGTGATTTTTGCCACGCTTATTTTACTCCTATAAATTCGTTAGAATTAGAATTTTTCTTTTATTATTTGAATGTTTAGGAATTAATTGCTTGATTTTATATCTTGTTTGCATTTTGTGTGCATTTTTTTTAGTTGCTATAATTCATAAAAAAAAGGTACAAAAATAGTATGTTTGCATTTAGAATTTATTTTTATATTTTTAATCAATTAATATTACTAAAATAAGAGGTAAATAACAAAATAGGCCTTTTACCAATTTTAAATTCTACACTTTACATTTTTGTTTAGTTTTCTTTTAAATTAGGGATTAGTTAATCTTTGGAAATTAATTAATATATATAATTTTAGATTTACTTTGGATCTTTTATTTTAAATAATAAAACTGGAAATCCAAAATAATAATAAGCAAAATAATAAAAAAAATATATAATAATTGAAAAAGAGAAACGAAGGGAAGTGTATTAAAAGAAGAAGGCTTTAAATTTGGGCCATTTGTGACCAATTTCCCTAGCCCAAATACCCTAAATCGGATCAATACCAAGGCCAGTCCAAAAAATCCGGCCTGCCTCTCATTTAAATGAAACGATGCCATTTGGCGTCGTTTGATCCGGGCCGCTCATCTCCATCATCCAAGGGCCCCATTGATCCTCCCATTTAAATAAAAATGTCCAAAATACACTAATACAAACCCTAGACACAACCTTCCATCCTTGTACACCCCTCCCTATAACGTCGGCAGCCCTCCGTCGTGGCCCCACCGCATCTCCGCCGTCCGCTGGCGGTGAAGCTCCAAATCACACCAAAAATACACCCCTGATTCTCCTCGTCCTCCTCTATCCGAACATATACCTATTTCCTTCGAATCCCAACCCTACTTCTCGAATATTAGATCGAAATTTTCGGCCAAAACGTAAAAGCTTCCAAAATTCCCCAAAATCACACCCTACACTCCTTGACCTTTCTCATCTCTAATCCCAAGCCAAAACCTTTCAAATCCCAATGAAACCTCTCCAATTTTAGATCTAGGGTTTTCGAGTTTTCCCCTTGTTTGGAGTTTCAATAATTCTGAGGATTTTGGTTAATGTTATACGTTTGTTTTGGACAAAACGAACCTATAACATTAATCAGAGTTCAGTTCCAGAAATCAATTAAGTTTGAAGACCAAATCAGTAAGCCTTTTTCTCATTTTTGGTTTCGATTTAGTTTGATTCATGTTCTATCTGTTAATTAAGTGTCATTTTAGTTTTCAGATATTCTAATTGGTAGTTTGTTTTCAATGCAATTCTATCAGTTAATTAGCAAATGTCTAGGTTAATTTATATTTTAGCTCTATTGATTTTCGTCCTATTTAGCTTTAAATGGTTAACTGTTATTTTTATTGATTAGGTGTTAGTTTGATTTCAATTAGTTCAGACTGTTTAACTTGTTTGAATGTCTTTCTTGTAAATTGATTTTTTCTTGTTAGAATTTTAGTTCAATATTGGTTCTAACTTGTTTTGAAATGGTTTAATTATCGGCTGATTGGGTTAATACTTGGGTTAGTTTAATTGACCTTCAGTGTTCGTTTACGATCCAATTAGGTTTAAGGTTTGGATATAGATGAATAATTAGCCTTCTTTTAATCATGGTTATTTTTTTAACTAAGGTAAAAGGGGTCTGATTGGTCAGTAATTTCAGGAGGTTTTCAGGTGTAGTTTAGGCAGGGAAAGGGGCAGTTTTGTTAAGAATAGTAATTTCAAAACAAAAGCAAGGGTAGTATAGGCATTGTATACGTAGAAGAACACCCTAGGGCCTTCTAGAATAGGACTTTAGTGTACACTTCAGAAAAATAGAGTTAGTTTCTTGGGTAACAAGTTAATAAATGATGGGCCAAAGTAAAAATGAAGAGGGACTGAAAAGAAAACCAAAAAAATCTGATTGTTCACCCTTATGATGCCTATAAATTGACATTCTCATGCCATAGGGAAGGGGTCTCTTTCATCCATCTAGCCTCACCAAAACTCTCTCTTATTAGTTTTATTTTAGATCTTCATTTTGGAATTCAAATATTCAAAAACTCAAAAATATTAGAAAATAGAAAACCAAAAACAAAATAATGAAACTTTCCATTGATTACTATTCCATTGAAAATATCCAAGAAAATCTAGCTGAAGTTCGCTTTAGGTCGAGTTCCTGATTAGCCAAGTCTTATTCAGTTCAAGTTCAAGGGATTTTGGGTTAATTTCGAATACATTGGGATTCAATCGTGTTTGATTTTTATTACTGTTGGTGGTATCTGACTGGTTGTAGTTGATTCCTGTGTATTTCTAGATTTGAAATCAATATGTTGTTTTGGCTCTAAGCTGTGATTCACTACTGCCTCGATTGACCTTCATCACTTCTTCACTTTTGCATTTTAATCTCAGGTACACAGCTGTAACCTTGACAATTGTAAGCTGAAATTGTGCAGCATCAGTATATGAAGATGCTGAAACGTGCATTATGATTGAGTCCTCTTCCTGATTCGTGTAGTTCAGCACTTAAGTCATTGTTGTATATATACTTCTATTTGGTTTTGTATAATTAGACTCTATGACTGTTAATTTCATATTCATGCTATGAATTGAAGGTCAAAATTTAGTTCTAGTAGTTAGAAAACAGGATTAAGTGGTTGTTGAATTTCAGTGTGTCCTTCAGTAAATCGCAATTGAGTTATATCAAGTTAAATAGCTTATCAAAATGTGGTAAGTGAATCATGTTGGTTCTTCAACGTTAATGGTTAATGGCAGTTTTGAACATTGGTTCGTTTCTAGTAATTGCAAAAACCAGTTCAAGTAGTATGTGTTTCCTATAACTCAATTCCGTAGTCCAATTAGTTTAAAACACTAAAATTGCTTGAGTACTAGTTTAATGGTAGTCGTTTAAATAATGAACTCTGTTGATCTAGGCCTTTAACAAGTTTGTGCTCTTAGTTCGTTTTTAATATTTTGATTAGTATTTGTTTTTGTTATGAATTGTTAAGCACATTCAAAGTAATTTTGCAATAAGTGCAACCAATTGGCTTCAAAGGACAGGGTTGTCAAGCCCAGTCTAATAAGACGTTTGGCTTCAGTTGGATAATTTCCTGGGTTGAGTGGCTTCAGTTGGATAATTGCCTGGTCTACTCAGCCCAGGGAATCGATCCCTTGACCTGAGGTCTGACCGTTGGTTGGTTCATTAGGCCAGCAATATGGGCTTAATTCAAATAGATAAATTCAAGATCTGAGCAATAATATAGGTTTGGGCTTTGAGTTAGGTAGCGGGTTCAAATTAAAAGGTGCTGCCTTTTGTTTGGGCCCGGACTTGGACATGAAGCCCGATTTTTATAATGTTAACTAATTAGGATTATTTATGCATTAGAGACAATTAATATAGAAAATTATAGTCGCT